>RXPK01000778.1:0-167354 GCA_004143645.1 Protaetia brevitarsis
GTTTAAGTTTTGTTTTTTTTTTAGTCATAATATTGCATCATTGGAGAATTAATATCTCGGTTAAATACTCGCAAGTCGAGACTCCAAATTTGCTATGTTATATGTAGATATTCTCTAAGAAAGGAGCACACTTACATTCTAAATACGGGTGTTCAAAATGGGAACAAGTGAGTATTTTCAATGAGAAAAATCTTTTTTAAATAGACACCTGTTTTTATTCGGGATGAGGAAGTAAAATCATATCTTCACTTTTATCACCATCCTATACCTATTTAATGATTTTGAGATATGAGCGACTTTTTGTTAACAGACTAGTAGCCCTATCTTAAATGTTTGTAGCTGGCTGAATGGATTACGTCAATTCATGTATTATTTTTTGAATAACATACAAGAATGTCTGTTCGAATAGTCATTTCTATTAATATTGCGTTGTACGAAAGTGTAAATACAATGAATATACATAAACACTTTTGGTTAGTCAATGAATTTGACATTAATCCCATTTAGAGCCAGCTACAAACACGCAAAGATAGGGCTGCTTAGTCTGTTTAACAAAAAGTCGTTCATATCTCAAAATCTATTAAAGATAAGTATAGGGAATGCTGACATAAAGTGATAGGGGATGATATTTACTTCTTAATTCCGAATTAAAATGGAGAGTGTTCTATTTAAAAAAAAGAATACTTAGTCTGTTTAACAAAAAGTCGCTCATATCTCAAAATATATTAAAGATAGGTATAGGGAATGCTCATATAAAGTGATAGGGGATGATATTTACTTCTAATTCCGAATTAAAATACAGGGGTGCTCTATTTAAAAAAATTAGTTTTCTGAGTTAATTTTCTGTCATTGAAAATATGTCATTTGTCCTCAGTTTTGAACACCCCTGTATGTTAGAATGTAAAGTGTGCTTACCGTTTCTTAGAGTTATATCTACATTCATAACAAAGAATTTGGAGTCTCTACTGCAGTATTAACGAGATATTAATTTCTCAATGATGCAATAATTATGACTAAAAAAAAAAAGAAAAACTTAAATAACTCAAAAACGGTAACAGGTATAGCTATAGGAATATCTAATGAAAACTGACGTATTTATAGTTGTAGAATCCAAAACTGAATAAAAAATTATATCATTCTAGTTAACATAAGAAAGTTGACATCCATTTCCGGTCAACCGGAAGTGATTTTTGGTTAAGGTATTTTACATTTATAGTTCCAATCGAACAGATACTGGTGCCAAAATTAAATATAAGTAAATATAGAACATCATAAACTTTTAATGAACCAGTTACGTGGAATATCCTGTATATGGCCACCCCAACCGTAATTTAATCTAATGTTACCGTACCAAATTTTAACAAAACCCGTGTAATTACTACCTCGAGCATTGGTATGAAATATTTTTGGTATTGTTCAACGGTTTTATATTTGTGTTTCAGAGGCCTATTGATAAAAAAAAAACAATAATAAAAACCTAAACAGACAAAGAAAATATAACAATGTAGATGTACTATGAGTAAACTCGTTCTTTTTATCCTTGGCAACAATGGCGTCCCGTTGCGAAAATGTGACATAAATTTTCTTCAGCATATTTAGTGAATGCTAGGTCTACTGTAACGGGCTTTTTTTCTCTTTCAACAACAACAAAGACTATATTCTCCTTGCGTTCCGCTTTATTAAGAGACATATATACTACATTAACAGTTCTCATTTTGGGGGAAATAATACGTCGTAAACGATATTTATATCGCTGTCAAGGGATGGATTGTTATAATTTTACTCCTGTATTATAAATACTGCAACGGATATACGTTTCGGAGCCTGCAGATGCAACTGACACGGCCGGGATAGTCATCAATATCCCGATGTATACGAGCAACATTCTTCTATTCCGCGCTAACAAGTAACAAATTGCACAACAGTTCCTGCCTGTATTGTAAAACACAGTTCGAATAATCCTGGCGATATTTTCAGCTGGTTCGTTTCGTTGCATATAGGATCTAAAGCAAATTTATGCATTTGTTACTTGCGAATACGTGTTTTACAGCTTATGAGCTGACTAAGGATTTATTCCCATTTTAAATTATTCAAATCCGTATGTGTTCCGCCATTGACAATAACAATACTTCAAATAAATCTTCTATCTTAATTTTAGTAGAAAATAGTTGGAGCGCATTTCAAAATACACAGTGTTTCAAAATGAATTACATCTCAGTTGGTACTGAGTAACGAGTAATTAGTACTTGCATATTATAATAAGCCTCTTACCTTTTATGATAAGTAATTATTAGAGACCGGATTATATGCAAGGAAAAACTGGAATATATGCACATATATGTATATGCATCGATTTTTGAGAAGATATGCATAAACCTGGGGCATATATGCAAAAAAACTTGCGACAATATGCAAAATTTTTACATAAAATAAATAAGAGCAGAAAGTTAAACATTAACTTTATTGCACACATTTTTTTCACAACATATTTCTAAAACAATTTATAATTAAATGTTTTTCAAAATTGTGTAAAAGAAAGCTTTGCCTTCCATCAGAATACATATGTTTCGAAATAGAAACTTCTTTCAACATCCACAGATGTAATTGGTGCAATTTTTAACTTTGCAATACATTCTAAACTAAAATTAAAGTCGAAATCGTTTACTGTTTCACTTTCCAAAATTTTCTTAACTTTCTTCAATTTCAAATACCCCGCATTTTTATTTATTGGTTTTTTAAATTTATCGTATATAGAATCACCTATTGTACAGTTAACCTTCTTACATAGCATATCAAATTCGTCTGCTATTTCGACTGATTCCGAGAGCGACATCCCTTGCGTTTCTAGTTTACGAATGGAACTTCAAACAAAGCTATAATTTGACTTAATATACAAAAGGTTTTGTAGCAATTCTGTTGATGTTACTATCTTTTTACAGTTTTCTAGAGCAATGCAGTCAGCAGTGATTCCAAGAATTAGATTTTTTATTCCTTCAAAATTATCGGCGAAAAAAATTGCAGCCTCTAACCATGTATCCCATCTCTTAATAATCGGTTCAGGAGGCAACTTAACACCGGGAAGTCGCTTCTTATAAAATTAGATTCGTAAAGGTGCTTTTAAAAATACCTTTTTGACATTGCTAATTAAATCATTAATCAAAGGGAATTGATTCCTAATATCTTCGGCTACACGATTGAGCTAAACAAGTGGTATGAATACTATTACTATAAAAAAAATTAAATTTTGCGCGGCTTTTATCATGTATGGTGTAGCGTCGGACAACATTAGTAACATTTTTTCATAAGGTATACTTCCAGGTAAAAAGAAATTTGATAAACCTTTTTGAACTAATTGGGCAATTGTCACATTATTTGTTTTTTGAAGTTCTTTACAATAAATTAAATATGATTAACAAGATGTGACATAATTTTTTCGTAAGGTACTTTCGTCAGGTATATTGTTTTTGCAATATTTTTGCAGAAATGATTTCAAATTAACATTGTTTAATCTTGCTAATGGTATGTCAGACGAAATTAATGCGTTACACAGATCCGTATTATATTCTTCTTGTTCTGAGTTTCGTGAAGTTGATGCTACACATTGACGTATAGATTGCTGCACACATGCGAATCGCTTTAGTTTTTCACATTTTCCAATATGTGATGGAGTTTTAGCGTGTTGATCAATCAGGTATTTTCTCTCAGAAGACACCTACAACAACAATCGTCATTTTATATCAAAAGTTAAAGAATTTAAAAATAATTGTAAAGCTTTTAGTAAAATTAAACTTACCAGTTTACTGCAGGGTCAACAAAATGTTTTGTCGCCATCCTTTACCAGTTCAAGATATGGCTTAATCCATAAAGAAATTTTGTTCGCTATACTCATTGTATGCACGCACAGTATTTAAAAACGTAACACAATTACATGCTGTTTCGCTCAAAGATATTCAATGAATGAATAGTTTATTGGGGAATTAATAATAATAAAACGTATTTACCACATCCCTTCTGCTAGGCGAAATTAAACACGTGCAGTTCTTGGAAAAAGTATTAGAGAAACCAATGTAAAGATTTTCGTTCTGAGAATTGTCGGTTGTCGTTCTACATTAGGAATTACTAGGAATTTTTACTAATACAAAGGATAAGAAAAAGCTTAAATATGCACTATATGCAACTTTTGTAAAAATATGCATAGAAATGCCTAAATATGCAATATATGCAATCACTAATTAGCGCTAATTAACGTCTACATATAGACTATAATTAAAGATATGCAAAAAATAAAATATATACACTTTGCATATAATCCAGTCTCTATTAATTATATATTAAATTGTATTAAACGTATAGTACTGTAATATGTATGTATATTTGTGGAAGCTCTTGTGGGTTCCCCTGTTAGCTTCCCAAACTAAAAATAAATAAATAACTTTGACAGTTTTTTTTTCTCAGATGAGGCTTGATTTTATCTTTCTGGGTATGTAGATTCACAGAGTATTACTTTTGAAATGATAAAATACGAACGGAAACACGAAAATATACGTAAATCATTGATCAAACCTTACAGAGCAATGATTTTCTATTACCCGAGCGTCTAGCGAAATATTGTCGATTTCTGTTGACTCTTTTTACATTAGGGGTGATATATTGTGAGTTCCAATATATCATACAACAGTAGGTACAAATCGAGTTATTGTACAGAACAAAGCGTGAAATGTGTTCTACTGACTTTCAGATGTCGTAGTAACAGATGAAAAATCTGATACTATTTCCATATTGTTCGTTTGAGAATTTTTACAATTCAGGAAACAAACTAACGATTGATTTTTTTTTTGGTGTCGTCTCACACATGCATAAAATTTCTCCATCACTGAAACAAAGAGAGCCAGATTCGCATATTCAACTTAGCGAGTGGTGTATCATGTTCTTTTTAAACTCCTTCCTCAAACGTAGAATCCGTCGAATTCAAATCTACCTTCCAAAAGATTGTTTTCAAAGGTGGAAAGTAGAGTCAGCCCCGTCATGACCCAGTTTCTATTTGTAAGAACTTGAAACTTGCTACCTCTCGCTCTAAATATTTTATTTATCGCTGATTTATAGACCTCTCTCCAATGGTTATCTGACTGGAATAAATCCGCTTGCAGGAGATTCAAGTTCCGTTGAGCACGACCGCGTATGGAATAGTAATGTAAACCATTTATGAAATGAACATTCTTGTTATACAGCTATTTAAATTAATTTTGTCAAGGAACAATTGTTTTGTTTAATACGGGTGTATAATAAGTTAATGTGATAATGATTTGATTTTGTCTTTTTTTTTTTTATTTTTTTTGGGTATGACGGTATCTTTATGTAAAAAAAAAACATATACGTTGATGTCCTAAGTTACATTTTATTTTGATTTACGTTTCTTCTTTCATTTATAAATTCTTCAGCACAAAGTACAGCTGAATATCTCCACTATCCACCACCTCCTCGCTCACCATTTCCAAAGTATGCTTCTAAAACACATTTATCTTGGCCCAGTCTAAATGGCATTTTGCCAAAAAAAAAAACACGTTACGCTCTCAAGTCAACCCGTATATGTATATACTTAATATGTTGATGAATAATTAAATGAGAATTTAAGATAGAAATCTTATTACTAGAGACCGGATTATATGCAAAGTGCATATATTTTATTTTTTGCATATATTTAATTATAGTCTATATGTAGATGTATTACACTAATTGAAGTTAATTAGCGCTAATTAGTGATTGCATATATTGCATATTTAGGCATTTCTATGTACATTTTTACAAAAGTTGCATATATTGCATATTTAAGCTTTTTCTTATCCTTTCTATTAGTAAAAATTCCTAGTAATTCCTAATGTAGATCGACAACCGACAATTCTCAGAACGATAAATCTCTTACATTGGTTTCTCTAATACTTTTTTTCTAAGAACTGCACGTGTTTAATTTCGCCTAGCACAAGGGATGTGGTAAATACGTTTTATTATTATTAATTCCCAAATAAACTATTCATTCATTGAATATCTTTGAGCGAAACAGCATGTAATTGTGTTACGTTTTTAAATACTGTGCGTGCATACAATGAGTATAGCGAACAACATTTCTTTATGGATTACGCCATATCCTGAACTGGTAAAGGATGGCGACAAAATATTTTGTCGAGCCTGCAGTAAACTGGTAAGTTTAATTTTACTAAAAGCTTTACAATTGTTTTTAAATTCTTTAACTTTTGATATAAAATGACAATTGTTGTTGTAGGAGTCTTCTGAGAGAAAATACCTGATTGATCAACTCGTTAAAACTCCATCACATATTGGAAAATGTGAAAAACTAAAGCGATCCACATGTGTGCAGCAATCTATATGTCAACGTGTAGCATCAACTTCACGAAACTCAGTACAAAAAGAATATAATACGGATCTGTGTAACGCATTAATTTCGTCTAACATACCATTAGCAAGATTAAACAATGTTAATTTGAAATCATTTCTGCAAAAATATTGCAAACATAATATACCTGACGAAAGTACCTTACGAAAAAATTATGTCACATCTTGTTACCAGCAAACAATAGCAGAAATTCAACAATTGGTAGGGAATAATTTTATTTATATCATGGTAGATGAAAGTACGGATAAGTGTGACCGTTATATTGCCCATTTGTTAATAGAAATTCTTCATGAAGATGACATTATTTTAGGTAAATCATATTTAATTTATTGTAAAGAACTTCAAAAAACAAATAATGTGACAATTGCCCAATTCGTTCATGAAGGTTTATCAAATTTCTTTTACCTGGAAGTATACCTGTGAAAAAAATTTACTAATGTTGTCTGACGCTGACCATACATGATAAAAGCCGCGCAAAATTTAAAATTGTTTATAGTAATAATTATTCATACCACTTGTTTAGCTCATGGGTTCAATCGTGTAGCGAAGGACATTAGGAATCAATTCCCTTTGATTAATGATTTAATTAGCAATGTTAAAAAAGTATTTTTAAAAGCACCTTTACGAATCCAATTTATAAGGAGCGACTTCCCGGTTTTAAGTTGCCTCCTGAACCGATTATTACGAGATAGGGTACATGGTTAGAGGCTGCAATTTTTTTCGCCGATAATTTGAAGGAATAAAAAATGTAATTCTTGAAATCACTGCTGACTGCATTGCTCTAGAAACTGTAAAAAGATAGTAAATCAACAGAATTGCTACAAAACCTTTTGTATATTAAGTCAAATTATAGCTTTATTTCAAGTTCCATTCGTAAACTAGAAACGCAAGGGATGTTCGCTCTCGGAATCAGTCGAAATAGTAGACGAATTTGATATGCTATGTAAGAAGGTTAAGGGTACAATAGGTAATTCTATATACGATAAATTTAAAAAGCGATAAATAAAAATGCGGGGGTATTTGAATTGAAGAAAGTTAAGAAAATTTTGGAAGGTGTGAACAGTAAACGATTTCGACTTTAATTTTAGTTTAGAATGTACTGCAAAGTTAAAGAATGCACCAATTACATATGTGGATGTTAAAAGAAGCTTTTCTATTTCGAAACATATGTATTCTGATAGAATACAAAACTTTCTTATACACAATTTTGAAAAACATTTAATTATAAATTGTTTTAGAAATATGTTGTGAAAAAATTTTATGCAATAAAGTAGTAAAAATTTTGCATATTGTCGCAATTTTTTTGCATATATGCCCCAGGTTTATGCATATTTTGTCAAAAATCGATGCATATATATGTGCATATATTCCAGTCTTTCTTTGCATATAATCCGGTCTCTACTTATTACTATAGATAGTAAAGATCTTTGTTAAATTGTCGATCTAAAACTACAATATTTATCTATATAGAATACAATATTGTCTTCTCAGTAAAAACCAAAAATACCTCCACGTAAGTCCCTGCATGTGCTTCGCGAATATCTACACATTCTGTATACAGTATACTTTACCATAATATAACGATTATTGGCATATTTGACTTTGTAAATTCTCGACATTCTTGCCTGAACCACGCACTAAACATAAACTAAGAGCATCATTTCCAGATCAATATCAAAACTTCGAGTTGCACCTGCGGGTTTATACCTCACGGGCCTCACCATCCCGTCGTATAATATTGGTCGATTTATCTGCAACGACAAATGTACCAGACATTCATTCCGTGCCGTCTGATCCGGGAATTTACGGTTATTTGAAAATGTGGACGTGTCTACTTTTTCCCCCGTTCTATCCGACTATCTATACATTTATGAATCCGTATACCTAAGTAAAGATGATGACATATTCCTACTTATGCAGTCTGTTTCAAAAGTAAAGCGGCACTCTCTCGGCACCATCTTTATTTACTTATTTTTTGAACTGCACGCAAAAAAAGAAATTAAATAAGCAAAGAATAACATATAGATTAAGTAATAATAAAGGAAATTATGATACAACTAAAGCAATGTCTATATACGACGTAATTGAAGTGAACATAAAAAAGTGGGAAATTAAATATGTTCAAAAACAAGTTACATCTTTTCAATACTGATTTGTTGCTTCTCTAACGAAACGTCCATCAACATTATTTACAATAACAAGTTGAGTGGTTTTGACTAACTTCACCTTTGTTTATATCAAATTACAATAATAATAATAATAATACATGTATTGAATGATAGTTATGATTAGAGTGGTCAACTTTCGTCACCTGCCGTCGAAGAATTGTACTATCTCGCACCAAGACTCGAGTAACACTGATACTAGGTACTAAACACACGAATCGTAGGGAGTGATTTTACTGTCTTGAAGATATACAATGATTAAATGTTCTGCATAGCGCGAGGCGATTGCTGCCCGTGCCCACCATTCTAGTCATGATACAAACATAATACAAAAGCAGGGTTACCAACTCTGACAGTGTTGCCAACTTGGTGAATTTTCCACTAAAACTGGTATATTGAAAGCACGTCTGGTGCACACAAATCATATTCTAGTGGCTAATAAAAAGTTTAGTGGATTTTCTTTAATTTTAGTAATAAATCTAGTGAGTTAATTGAACACGAAAAATGAAAGTACAAAATAAAATAATAAAATAAATAAGAATATGATTAAGATTTTTAAAAATATACGGTTATAGTTGTACAGTAGAACCTCGTTAACTCGGATCATTTGGGACCAACGCTGATCCAGGTTAACGAAAATCCGGGTTATACGGACACTAGGATCAAAAAAAAAATAATAATAAAATAAGACAGCACCCACAGAAAAATGACTTCATTTCGTAGATAAACAAATACACGCACAAAACAAACCGAACAATTATATCTTTAAACTAATTTTAAACAATAAGGACAATACGATTTGATAGAACGCCCATTTCTAAAAGAAAATATTCGTCAAAATTGATCCGGGTTATCTGGAGATCCGGGTTCACGGGGTCCGACTTAACGAGGTTTCACTGTATATTGTTGGAAATTATTAATATTTGACGACTACCTAATAAGTGTTGTATTAAATTCATATATAATAGACAAAATAAAATGTACTTTGTGTAAGAGATTTTTAAAAGTAACATTGTGCGAATTATAATAAATAAAAAATTAAATAAAAAGGGTATTTTTTAGTAGAAAAACTATTAATTACATATACTTTTTTTTTGCTTTTCTTAAAATACTTTATAAACTAATTGTTTTCCCATTTCTAGTGATTTTCTGGTAGAATTATAATCCCGATCTAGTGAAATATGTTTTCTGTTAGTTGGCAACACTGAACTCTGAGGTCAGTAAGTGTCCTTACAAATATCAGTGAAAGCTTCTAGTATAGCTTGTCTTGAGTCATCAAAAAGTTTTAATGGAGGACTTGCAGCGTTTATGTAGCCCTTTAGGTTGAGGTAGTTATTTATATACAGGGTGTTGCAATAAGCCCGGGACGATATATGTTATGCTTATTTCATCAAATTTCGAAAATTAATTATAATCACTCTATTTGGCATCGAGTACTGTACATAGACCTGATTTAAATAATTATACAGGGTGTCCAATTTTTCATATTTCTTTATTCTAAAAAGATACTGTATCTATTGTTATGGGGTAGCATTGTATGTTGGAAGCCAGAGTAAAATTATGTCAAGCGTCAATTGTCTATATGTGATAGTTATATATTACGCCCCGACAGGGGACAGGCAGAACAAAATGTATAATTCTACTGATTATTCTTGATACTTTATACATTACACATTGTATTTGCAGAGTAACGATAGATTACGACTTCAATTTTCATCCAGCACAAATAAAGTGCTATCATTATGGTATTCGTGTTGTTTGTAAATATAAAACAATATTAACATGTTTAGTAAATAACCAATACCTGGTACACCGGCATTTACCACAAAATGATGCTGAAGAAGTACTTGTACAAACAGTATTTGACATCATTGTGAGTGGCTGTAACGATCCTGTCTACGACATTGAACAAACCAGCACCCTGATTTTCGATTCGCAACCCGACTTCGATATTAATATTGTCAAGAAGTTCAATATATTTAACACAAAAAAGGCCATTCAGCGCACGCATTTTTTTTTTTTGCATAACTATTTGTACATATCACTTTACCTTTTTATATTTTAATATAATAAACGAGCTTTAATTGAAACACGATGCGACATTAAATTTAATTCCAAAAATATGAAGAAAATGCCTGGTCTAGTAAGTGAACAATATTTGATAAGATTTGGGGTTGTATTAGGATATCTGCTTTAATTTCCTTTTGTATTTTATTTTTTGAGGTTTTTATTCATTGCAAATAAGTGTAGCTATCTAATCATTGTTACATTCCTTATGAATGTAGAATAAGTCTAAAATGTTATTTGTATATGTAACTTTCAATGTTTTTCTTATTTCTTTCGATTTACAATATTTAACTTGTTAGAAGAAAATGTGTGAAGGAGTTGACAGCATTAGGACTTTCTATAAAAGAAATGACTTGTTAATACTGCATAAGTTTATCACTGCGCAATTGGTAAATTACCGATAATGAATATCACTTGTTTGTTAGCACATTTTATGGCCTACTAATATCTAATAATTAATGTACGTTCTCTATGACTAAAAGGTATTACTTTTAGTAAGAAACTAGTGAACATTAGATATCTGAAACATAAATATTTAGATAGGTTAAGCAAATAATGTACAGAGTGTTTTGTAAGAAAAAAACTCATTTTATTTAGTAGAAACTTGGAATTTAGGCATATTTTTAGCAATTTTTTGCAAGAAATATAACACTTCAAAAACTATTAAGAATAGGTATACCAAACCCTAATATCAATCGATGTAGAATTTTGCGCTGCATTCAATGCTGTAGTAAGAAATACCATGTTCTATTTGAAAGAAAAAAGTTTTGTTAGCTTAAAGGTATCCACATTGGAGGCGCGTTTTTGAACACCCTGTATGTGATTCAGTGATTATTGCTGTAACACATTGTAGATACGTCCTTGTATTTACATTTTCTTTGGTAGAACCACTAAATATCTGCTATCTCATGAAATATTTGATTTTATTTGAAAGAGTGCAAATGTCAAAAAATCCACGAAAATGAAAATATCTCAAAACGGTCGAGTTTAGGGATAGGGAACCTTTATATAAACTAGTTGCAAATGACTCGCCAAATTCAATAGACCGATAAAAAATATACCATTCCATTTAAAATAAGAAAGTTGATATCAAAACCCTGTATACCGAAAGTGCTATAAAGTTGAAAATATTTTCCTTAAATATATTGACAGTGGGCCATGACTACACTGCAAGTTTCAAAATCAAATTTCTATTAGAAGTTCAAAAAAAATCTAATGTCCCAGTTCGGTGGGACACCCTGTATAAACTCAATTTTAACCAGAATTAAAATCCTGACTTTATATAGAATCTACATCTTTGAGTCATTAATGTTTTTCTTTAAAAACAATCATCTGTGCGGTCAAAATCAATTATTTCATGTTTATCGCACTAGAAACAAAAACAATTACTTCTACTTCAATCTATACATATACTTTACGTATAAATTGAAATGGGGAAAAACGAAAATCAATCGAACACGACCCAAGATATCGAAGTTAAACGAAAATAATCTGTTTTTCAGCGAAAAGAGGGTCACTTCATATATCAACTTTTCAATTTCACATTCTAGACCCTCACGAAAACATTGGCTGTAGCGCGCGCGCGCTATAGGGATTTCGAAAGTTAGATTTCTACGGAAAAGATCCCAGAGGCAAGCTTTCAATTCGAAACTTTTTCTTCTCTTCTAGGAAGAGAGATGTTAATAATTCGATTTGGCGTGGAGTTCTTTATATAACAAGTTGGATAGATTTATAAATTCCTTTTAAATTTATCATTCCGGCTGTTGGCATGGGACGTGATCGGAATTTTACGAATTAGCAGAAGTGTGTGTACATGTGCTGGGTTCTATCGAGGGGATGATTTTGGGATATATATTTTTTTAAAAGAGTCAAGAGGGAAGAGAAATGTTTTCATTGATCCGAATTCGAGTTGATTGGTTTTAAAATTAAACACTCGATAAGTACTTCAAACGTTTGTAATATAAATAATTTAACATCGTATAACGTAAAAATAAATTCTACATATTCAGTTTAGAGAAAAATTATATTACTTCCATTTAAAAAAAATTAATACTGTACTGCAAACCGGAATAATTTTTGCAGATTTTTTTGTTGTAGGAGTCTGATAAATAAAATTGTTAAGATTACTATTAATAAAACACGCATGCGCAGATAAGTGAAAAACCTTAGACATTAAGTTTTGACAGTTGGTAAACAGTCTGCATACAAAGATGGCGCTAACAAGACGCGTTCTGTATAGAGTAATAATAAAGACATAAAAACAAACAAAAATATAGTCCACATTTTATTAAAAATCAACAAAAATAAAATAAAAAAAAAACAAACGTCACCTCGTAAAAATAACAAATGATTCAAGGCAATCGAAAAAGATAAATAGATTGTCAAAAAATCTTGTTGGATAATAATTACTTACGTACCAAGCCACTAGAGTGATATTTTATTGGAAATTTTCATTTATTGATTTAGAGATTCTTCACAATAATAAACAAATTAATTTCTTGTTCACTGATTGTATTTCTAGATTTTCGGTATTCAAACATTTGAATTCTCACTTATTTAACTTTGTATTTGCGATTTTCTAGATTTTGTAAATAAAATTCGAGGAGTAACTGAAATGAGATTTTGCCTCTTCGATGGTTTGTTGGCTTCTTTCTTCAAGTTTTTCACGCGTTCGACGCCTCCTCGTAAAAATCTGAGTCATCAAATCATGACTCGGCATTCTCGTCACATGGTTTGACGAACGAAATCCTCTCACAGTGGATTCAGTGACGTGAGGGAGAAAGACTTTTCTCTTTTTTGAAAAACGTTAAGCCTACCGCTAATATTCTTTTTACAATAATATGATTACAAATTGATTTCTACATTAAGTTAACATTGTTTGGATTTTCACAAGTGTAGATTTTATTTTCTTTCATCATTGTATGTGAATGCAAATTGTTATTCATAGATGGCGTACTCATCTGACATTTATTAAAGTCACTAAATACATAAAGTACCGCAATTCACTGCGCCAATTGGTTAGAGAGGAAAGAACCTCCTTTGGACATAATATGGCGGAATCAGGGTCCAGCGGATTCAGCTGTATGTGGTTGGCTACAGTAGTTACTATATTTAGCCAATTCTAGCTGTCAATGCCGTCATTAAAACTAATCTAAACTGTTGGAGTTAGAAATAATGTTTTTTTTTTCCAGCAGGGAGGAAAGTTGTACTTTTCCTCCCTTTTTTAAAACGAGGGTAACTTGACAGTTCTAAAAAAATATTTGATTAAGCTTACTATCTATCCTGTCACTCACAGGTATGTCTTTATTATTTTTAGGCATTTAGTTAAAATCAGACTGGCTGGGAAAAAATAGTATTCAAACCACGTGAGGAAAGTGTTATTGCAGGCCTTGGGCAATTATACAAACCTCGCCTTCGGCTCGGTTTGTAATATTTGCCCGCGGCCTGCAATAGAGCACTTTCCTCCCTTGATTTGAAATATACTATTTCCCCAGTAGGGAGGAAAGTTGTACTGGTGCTCCCTCATTCGAGGGGAAAAAGTTGTACTTTTCCTTCTTATGGCGGAAAGTAAGTGGCATTAACATGATGAAACTGTACATCTTATAATATGTGACATTATTGATAGGTGACATTAGTAGATTCGACCCAGTCTGAGCCAATTTATGAGATAATATTAGAGTTCATGCCGTACCTATATATTTTATGTATCATAGTAACCAGTAACACTGTTGTATAACTAATTGTACTGATAGTTGATAATATACAGGGTATTCCACGTAACTGGTTCATTAAAAGTTTATGATGTTCTATTATTTACTTATATTTGAGATTTTGACACCAGTATCTGTTCGATTGGGAACTATAAATGCAAAATACCTTAACCAAAATATCACTTCCGGTTGACCGGAAATGGATGTCAACTTTGTTATTTTAAATAGAATGATATAATTTTTTATTCATTTTTGGATTCTACAACTATAAATACGTTAGTTTTCATTAGCTATTCCTATAGCTACATGTTGCTGTTTTTGAGTTATTTAAGTTTTTCTTTTTTTTAGTCATGGTCATTGCATCATTGAGAAATTAATATCTCGGTTAATACTGCAAGTGGAGACTCCAAATTTGCTATGTTATGAATGTAGATATTACTCTAAGAAACGGTAAGCACACTTTACATTCTAACATACAGGGTGTTCAAAACTGAGGAACAAAGTGACATATTTTCAAATGCAGAAAACTCTTTTTTTTAAATAGAACACCCTGTATTTTAATTCGGAATTAGGAAGTAAATATCATCCCCTATCGCTTTATATGAGCATTCCCTATACCTATCTCTAATAGAATTTGAGATATGAACGAGTTTTTGTTAAACAGACTAAGTAGCCCTATCTTTACGTGTTTGTAGCTGGCTCTGAATGGGATTAATGTCAAATTCATTGACTAACCAAAAGTGTTTATGTATATCATTGTAATTACACTTTCGTACAACGCAATATTAATAGAAATGACTATTCGAACAGACATTCTTGTATGGTTATTCAAAAATAATACATGAATTTGACGTGAATCCATTTCAGAGACAGCTACAAACATTTAAAGATAGGGCTACTTAGTCTGTTTAACAAAAAAGTCGCTCATATCTCAAAATCTATTAAAGGTAGGTATAGGGAATGTTCATATAAAGTGATAGGGGATTATATTTACTTCCTAATTCCGAATTAAAATACAGGACGTTCTATTTAGAAAAATTGAGTTTTCTGCATTTGAAAATATGTCACTTTGTTCCTCAGTTTTGAACACCCTGTATGTTAGAATGTAAAGTGTGCTTACCGTTTCTTAGAGTAATATCTACATTCATAACATAGCAAATTTGGAGTCTCCACTTGCAGTATTAACCGAGATATTAATTTCTCAATGATGCAATGACCATGACTAAAAAAAAGAAAAACTTAAATAACTCAAAAACAGCAACATGTAGCTATAGGAATAGCTAATGAAAACTAACGTATTTATAGTTGTAGAATCCAAAAATGAATAAAAAATTATATCATTCTATTTAAAATAACAAAGTTGACATCCATTTCCGGTCAACCGGAAGTGATATTTTGGTTAAGGTATTTTGCATTTATAGTTCCAATCGAACAGATACTGGTGCCAAAATCTCAAATATAAGTAAATAATAGAACATCATAATCTTTTAATGAACCAGTTACGTGGAATACCCTGTATAGTTTGGTCCTTGGGGTGTTTGTGTCTCGCGTTTTCAATTTTTTTTTTTTCAATATACTCTGTACGTATTTCTATCTGGTTATGGGCCCGAGAGAAAAAGGAGAGTAAAGGTAGTGGAAAAAACGTGCAATTAAGTTTTCATTATATCATGGCGACGTGTTTATCTTTAATAGAAGAATTGAAAGGACGTATAAATTACAATGATTAAATTTAAATTTGGCGCCTAAGCTGGACACAATATGGCGGCCAATTGCGGTACTTTATATATCTAGTGACTTTAACATCTATTTCTCTATAATTATGGATTTAATTTTCGCATGATATCGTATTTATGATAATATGAGTATTCAAGAAACGAACCACTTGATTTAATAACTTTTTTGTTAACTTTCACATGTAACACTAAAAAAAAAAAAAAAATATGCACTAACTATAGCTGTTAGAGTTAACCTACAATTAATTTTAATAACCACACTTACAAATCCAGATTTCAACTTCCAACAGATTATCTATGTAGATCTTTTAATGATGATTATAAACAGTTTAAAATTTACATTGAAAAAAAAAAATATTGTTCAAATTTTAAGGGACAATCTCTCTCCTTAAACTAAGAAAAAAAAAAACAAATTTACCACTAAAATTACCTTCAACAAATCGTTAAAGCTACTCCTTAAATTGGAGTATCTATCACACATTTTGAACGGATACATAAGATTAAATGATATTCTAAAATATTCTCAGTCGTCTTCGCATAACATTAAGGTGCAAGTTATAACCCCGTCGCTTTCACATTCGCAGGTGTTGCAGTCTTCCTCCCAAACTGTCCCAGGTAAGCAACTGACAAGCACTGAAATGTGTGTTAAATAGAAACTATTTTACGATTTATTAGCGATATAAATTGCACGATTGTATTTTCGAGTAGAGATGTGTTAGAATTATTGTAATATTACCGTGTATGTCCTTTTCGTTGCCAATTATGAAAGTTATCATTCCGATGAAACAGAGTACGATAAACGCTGCAATTTTGTGCACCATTCTTTTAAGTAAGACATGTAAAGTACTGCAATACGTTCGTGGTTTAAGTGCATTAGTCGAATGCAGAAAATCGCATTACATGCTATCGTATTAATTAGTAATTGTGCGATAAAATTCTTTCAGTTTACCCATGCGCGTTGCTTGATAACATGGACAAATAAAGATAAACTTACATATATACAGGCTGTCCCATCGAACTGGGACATTAGATTTTTTCTGAATTTCTAGTAGAAATTTGATTTTGAAACTTGCAGTGTATAGGTACATGGTCTACTGTGATCTATTTAAGGAAAATATTTTCAACTTTATAGCACTTTCGGTATACAGGGTGTTGATATCAACTTTCTTATTTTAAATGGAATGGTATAATTTTTATCACTCTAATGAATTTCGAGAGTCATTTACAACTAGTTTATATGAAAGTTCCCTATCCCTAAACTCGACCGTTTTTGAGATATTTTCATTTTCGTCGATTTTTTGACATTTGCACTCTTTCAAATAAAATCAAATATTTCATGAGATAGCAGATATTTAGTGGTTCTACTAAAGTCGATGCAAGCACAAGGACGTAACTATAAGATGTTATAGCAATAATCACTGAATCACATACAGGGTGTTCAAAAACGCGCCTCCAATGTGGATACCTTTAAGCTAACAGAACTTTTTTCTTTCAAATGGAACATGGTATTTTTTACTACAGCATTGAATGCAGCGCAAAATTCTATATCGATTGATATTAGGGTTTGGTATATTCTTAATAGTTTTTGAAATATTAGCATTTCTTGTAAAAAATTTCTAAAAATATGCCTAAATTCCAACAAGTCATATCTTTTATAGTAAGTCCTAATGCTGTCAACTCCTTTACACATTTTCTTCTAACAAGTAAAATATTGTAAATCGAAAGAAATAAGAAAAACATTGAAAGTTACATATACAAATAACATTTTAGACTTATTCTACATTCATAAAGAATGTAACAATGATTAGATACCTACACTTGCTTGCAATGAATAAAAACCTCAAAAAAAATAAAATACAAAGGGAAATTAAAGCAGATATCTTAAATACACCCATAATATTTCAAATATTGTTCACTTACTAGAGCAGGTATTTTCTGTGTAGAGGAGCCGTCTGACATGGAGTCTCCGAACACAATGCAGCCTCTTGGCTTATTTGTATTAAACTAGGTATTAAGCGATACAGACAGATAACATAAATCAGGAACAAACCATTAAAAGTCTTCCAAAATGTCCAATATAAATGTTCTTTCAGAATAATAGTTTCTTAGTTTTTTTTTTAATTGACTTATTTTCGATGCATTTAATAACCAGGTAAAAATATTAACATGTAATTTGCTGTCGCATAATAATTATAGCTTATTAATATTTTATAATTACAATTACATAAAATTTGCTAATAATTGGAAAACTTCCAATGATAAATATCTCAGGTATGGAAATCAAACAATCGAAAAAAAAGAACGCATCATTCTAAAAATTAATATACAGAGTGTATTTTAGGAAAAAAAATATTTTATTTGCTCGAAACTTGGAAATTAGTCATACTTTAGGCAATAAATGCTAATATCTCAAAAACTATCAAAAATAGGTATACCAAACCCTATATCAATCGATGTAGAATTTTACGCTACATTCAATGCTGTAGTAAAAAATACCATGTTCCATTTGAAATAAAAAAGTTTTGTTAGTTTAAAGATATCCACATTGGAGATGCGTTTTCGAGCAACCTGTATGTGATTCGGACATTATTGCCATAAAACTTTCTATCTACGTCTTTGTACTTCCATCGACATTAGTAAAACCACTAAATATCTGATATCTTATCAGCTATTTAATTTTACTTGAAACAGTGCAAACGTCAAAAAATCATCAAAATTGCAAATATCTCAAAAACGGTTGAGTTTAGGGATAGGGAATCCTCATGTAAACTAATTGCAAATGACTCGATACATTCATTGTACCGATAAAAATTGTACCATTCCATTTAAAATAAGAAAGTTGATATCAACACCCTGTATACCGAAAGTGCTATAAAGTTGAAAATATTTTCCTTAAATAGACCACAGTGGGCCATGACTACACTGCAAGTTTCAAAATCAAATTCCTGTTAGAAGTTCAAAAAAATCTGATGACCCAGTTCGGTGGGACACCCTGTATAAAATAAGTAATTTATTTTTTTTTAATTACAAATTCTCAAGAAGTATCACTGCCATCTACCCCCACCCATCTACGAAATCTCGTAATTGTTGTATGCCAAAAGAGACACTACTAAGTTTTTTAGCTAATATATCGATCGAACATTTTAGCAAATACAGCTCTGGTTACAATGTCCAGGCTGTTCCCCATCACAAGGAAGGAATTATCATCCGCGTAATTAATAGTTATGAAATCACAGACGATCGTTGGACATTCAACACCATGGATGTCGTTAACATACAACAGGAAAAGCAGGGGTCCCAAGATACTACCCTGTGGAATGCCCTCTTTTCACTTTAATATCATTAGAATAGACGATTTTGGTGTCAGCTGAGATAGAGACCGTTTGTTTCCTACATGATAGGTATGCCTGTATCCATGACACGGCAGTTTTCCTGATTCAAATATTTGGTGATCAATGTTATCAAATGCCTTTAACAGATTTCATAAAAAGCCACAAATATTGCTGAAATATTTTTTCCGTAAGTTCAAAAAGTGCAGTCTCCGTACTTCTGCCTTTGACAAAGCCATGCTGAACCTGCCGAGGTAGGATATGTAATGATAGGAAACTGGTATCATAAATAACGCACGCCGCGCCAATCGAAATAGATGAATACGCGTTAATAATTTTTGTCCCCGATTATTTTTTTTCTTTAATTTTACTGAACCTTTTGACTTACTGATACTGCTAAGACAACATCAGCGTATGAAATTTGTTATCTAACAAAATTTTACCGTATTTATATCTGTAAAATTGTAAGCAACTTTGTTATCAACGGTTTTACATGTAATTTCACTAAAAAGTAATGAATATAATAAAAAGTAATAAAAGTTGTATCGTTATTTCATGTCAACACCAATCAACCGCCTGTATAAACCTAATTTCCAAGTATGACATCTCCAACTTGCCAAATCAACAGCCAACGTAAAATCAAATACAGCACCGTGTACCATTCCCCTGTACAAAAATACCACACGCTTATCCGCCAACCCGACACGAAGATCCCCCCAACCCGATATCGATCACAAAAACCCCGTATCTGATTCGAAAACCGACAACTCCTGTCCACAAGTACGACTCAGATGTCTCTCCGAACACGAGAGTAGTGGAAATGAGTGTATAGCGAAGTAGGCGTTGCGAACGGTGAAAATATGAATGAAATCCGTCTGATAGTGGGAGTGGGGGCGCTCGCGCTCTGGAAGAGAAGTCCGGGATCCAGCGAGCGTGCGGAGGTAGAGAGCTTATGGCCAACGGAAGTCAGTTCTTCTGAACCGCGTAGTTGTGAACACGCTTGCCGACGTGATCTAATAGAATCATCTCCGAGAATGAATAATACGCGTTGAGAATATGAACGAAAAGACTTTTATATAAATAATAAAATATATTATAGTAAATAATTTAATTTATTTTGGTAGGCAATATATAAAAAAATAAGAACTTGAAGAAGTAAGCTTTCATTATTACATACATTTTTTAATGTTAGTGTCGTTGACTTCGTTAAAAGAAAATGTGGTAAAATTTAGTGATTTTACTTGAAAATATTTCACAAAATAATCCGGGTAAATTTCAATTGATTTGAATTTAAAAAAGAAGTGGTTTAATATGCGAATGAACACCAGTGAATTTCTACCAAGCAGTTTAGAAAAATTGTAAGTAATTTGCATCTTAATCCGATTTAAAGTTAATATAAATATTTTATGCAATAATAATTTCAAGAATTGGAATTATATATTTTCGTGGTAGTGGCGAATTAGTTATTAAAAATAATACTTAAGTCGTGTTGAAATGATTTAATTCGATGTTTCGCTATGGTGCACCATAGCTTTTACAAAATTACCAATTACAAAACTGAGTTTGCAGTTTACAATGGCTTTGAAAATAACATATAAACTTAAAGAGGAAATTTTATACACAAAACTTTAAAATTCATTTTTTATTATGTTTATTTTTTAAATTTTGTAACTGGTACTTTTGAAAAAGCTATGGTGCGCTATAGTGATACTTCGAATTAAATAATTTCTGTACAATTTAAGTATTATTTTTAATAACTACTCTGCTACTACCACGAATATATAATTGCAATTCTTGGAGCAACCCATGGATAAGTAACACACATACAATAATAATTTCTACATACACCAAAAAAAGCTTTATTTACTATATTATAGGTACATACTGCCATGGAATGTACATTTGACATTATTTAAGTGTAAAGTTACTAATTTTACTTATATATACAGTGAAATCTCCCTTGAACGGACACCAACGGGACCAACTGAAGATGTCCGTTCAGGAGGGGTGTCCGCAGAAAAGAAATATGTAATAGATACAACAAAAGTCGTGTTTTAACGAAAAATGAATATATTAAAGAAACTGGGACATTTAAATCGTATATGTATATAAATGTTTTTAAAATAAATAAGAAACTTTAAACTTAAGAAAAAAAGTTTATTTCCTTTAGATATATACAAGGTATAATATAATATGTACATAGATACATAGATGTAGTATGTAATACAAAACAGTGAAATGAATAGTCACTTTAAGGACGCAAAAATTCATATATTGTTGTTTGTCTTCTCTTTTTTCTTTAAAATGGCGTCTTGAAATCGTATTTCTAATTTAGAAAGAAGCTCCAAAGACTCTGTATCTCTGTGATTTTCGACAAAACTTTTGAGCTGCTTGGTCAGGGTAATAGCTTTATCATAATTTGGGATAGCTTCTGTTGGCACTGGAACCTCATCGACATCAGAATCTTCCGAAAGTTCTTGTATTTCAACTGGATTTGTAATTTCTTGTTCTGAATCTGGATCTTCAACATACAAATCTATTGTAATATTTTTATATTATTTAAGCGAACGTCTTTCGGATGAGATCCTGCATTGACTAAAAATAACAAAATGTTTCTTTTTTCTGTAGCCATTTTCCAATCTAGGTCTTGCAACCACTTTGTCATAATTTGTCCTGTCATCCAAGCTTTCTTATTGTATTTCCAAGTTATTTATGTTAATGTTTTTAAAAGCTCTGGGTTTAGCTACCTTACCAATGATTAGGAGTTTTTCTTTTTCACCCGCCATATTTGCACAATGCAAAATTGTAAACCTCTCTTTGGGATACTTACCCCCAATACATTTTTCCTTCTTTAATGTGAGCGTTTTGTCGGGTAGAGCCCTAAAATACAGGCCTGTCTCGTCGGCATTATAGATGTCTCTCAGTGAATATTCCTTAATCAAAGAAGGACATTTTTTTAAAAACGATAAAACATCTTCAGCATTAACCGAAGCTCCTTCTCCCGAAATCGCTTTAAAACTTATATTGTGACGGATTCTAAATTTATTGAGCCAACCAGAAGAAGCACTGTATGTAGAATGTCCCAAAGAAGCGGCTATTTCTCTTGCGTATTAGTATATCGTATTAGCGGACCTAAAAAAAAATAAGTTTTTTGCGTTTTTGTCACGACAAACCTATTGGTAATCTCACTCTTTTTATCTACATACATATTTTAGAATTTAATATGAAAAAAAATCAACGCATTAATACAAGAAAACCTTATCTAAAAAAATCATATGTATACCTGTTAAAGGAGTCCCCTTATGGCGAGCTGCTGTAAACCAATCATAACACAATTTGTCAATTTAAGTACCATCACCCGTCAAAAAGCTTCTTTTTTCATTCAAATTGCTGTTCGACATCCATTTGTTTAGAAGGATTTCTTTATGTTTAATTATATCTGCAGCTTGTGTTTTTCCAATATTAAAACGCTTGGATAAGTTTCTTACACTTAAATTCTTTTTATTGTAAACTTCAACAATCTCAATTTTTTGTTTAAGCGTGAGAATTTTTCTATTTGGAGCCATTTCTGCAATGAATGTGTCGCCCACTGTGTCTTTTCCGCATAGACGTTAGACTAATATTGAATGCAGATTCAATCGAAAGCGTGCACCCAAAGAGTAAGAACGGTAAATCCCCGACCAACTTGGGGAAGTCCCTAATTCACGCCAGGCAGAAATGCGCGACATAGGCTGCGTTTGTACCGAAAGATTAAAGTCGGTAAATCTACGGTTTACTCGGGGAAGTCCCAGCGAAATTGGCGGGCGGCGCGATTGAGAAATGCAACAGCAATACTCTCGATAAAAAAATAAGATAAGGCGTTTCTTTTTATTTTATTTTTGTCCGATTAAGAGAACATTTTCTCGTGTGCGCGTCCGTCCAAGAGAATGTCCGTCCAAGAAAAAGTTAATACAATGGAAATTATATGAGAGCCGGTCGGGACCATGAGAAACTGCCCGTTTAAGGGAGGTGTCCGTGTAAGAGGTATGTCCGCGAAGGGGAATTTCAGTATTTTAAAAAATAATTTGATATAACAAGAAAAGGATAAAAAAGGACAGTCAGACAATGTCCAGGTGATGTAGGAAATCTCTGCATTTTGCAAGTCCTTTAAGGCATTTTCCTTCAGAATATTCCCTTCAGGAAGTATAGATGATCAGTAGTGATATACCTACACAAACGAAATAGAATATTAGAATTTGAATAGTATATTTTTTCAATAGATATTGACAGATCAAAGTTGGATACAAATTCAATTTAAATGAACACTTTTATTTTTTTTTACAGTGTACTTATTTTATTTAAACTTAGTCTTTATAATTTTTTTAAATGCATTAGCATTCCAATTGCATTGATATGTTAACGGAAAGACACGGGAAATTGCTGGAAATTGGGTTCTGTCACAATTCTATATGTATAAATAGTTACCTACTTTTTGTGTACAGTAATTAATTTTAAGATTGTTAATTTTACATAGTAATAAGTGTTGAAAATTTTTAAATGTATTTTTCTCATGATCCAGAGACACCTACCTTTATTATATATTAATTGTAAGGTGATTCCAAAATTTTGCGATAATTATTTATTTTAAGTGTCGTTTAAACATTTGACAGTCCATTCGGTCACATGAGCATTCTTATGTATTAAACATCCTATATTCCCCTCACTTCGGTGAAATTACTCTCTGAGACAGTTGTCCCCTTGTCGAAAAGACAATCGCACTCAAGTCGCTTATAGTTTTTCAATTCGAAGGGATTCACTAGCCAACGTTCGTCAGAGGTAGACGTTTCTCAATTTATTTCGTAAATTTAACGGCTATTTTGATAAAATCCAATTTTATTCCAAATTACAACCTAAAAATGATTGTGAACTGTTAAACAAACTTCATCAAATTAATGTTATCCAAATTACCTATTACCTTTGGGTAATTTTCTTCAACGAGGGCTTTACTGAGATGTTCCTGTACCGAGCCACCCTGCGTGTTTAGAAGTACGATGTACCAGGACCCCTATCAGATACCCGACCATTCCTGACTACTCCTAAAACGACAGATACCTAATAATTTAGCGATTATCTTATAAATTGATTCAGACTGGGTCGAATGTACTAATCATCATCTATCAACAATGTCACATATAAGATGTATAGTTTCATCATGTCAATGTCACTTACTTTCCGCCCTACACACAAAAAATTAATTACGCAATTTGAATATAAATGCATCACATTGAATATAACATAACTTCCTATATAAGCAAGAAGATGATGTATTTATATTGAGACTAAAATTTGTTCAATTTTCCAAACCCGTGAATTTGTTAGACGAGACAATTTTTTAGTTCAAATGTAATTAATATACTAAAGTCATTATGAACGTTAGGTAAAGAATTATTTAAAGTGGCTCGTTTCAATTGAAACGCCCTGTATACATAATTCCAAAAGGCAGTAATTGTGGTGTACGTTTTAAACCGCAAGAGTATCTTAGATTTATTATTTCCGCAGGATGCCGTTATTTTCTCATGATCTCTGAGGACCACCTAGATCAGACACCGTAAATAGGAAGACAACTTTATGACCTAAAATAAATCTCTCTGCAATTTACATCCACTTTCTACGCGTATATACATGCTAAAATTTGCTATTAATAAAATTCGTAATACATAATCAAAACGACAAAAAACGTGCACAGAAATCCAATAGAATCCCTCTGTCCCGCTTCCATTCCAGACACGTGGGGTTTTTATTTATAACCAAAATGGACCGCAGAATATTTTTATCGACCCAAAAATTATTTTTAAAATCAAGTCACAACATCCCATTCCCTCCAGTGTTTCAGAGAGCGGAGGAAAATTGCGTGTCTCTTATTAACTTTATCCCGATGGTTTCACGTCTGAACGACTGTGGCGGGTTGTGACAGGAGGGGAGGGAGAGGGGGGGGGTAGTTTTACGCCGTCGGTATATACGAAATGGGCAGGAAATAGATTGAAATTACAATGAGAGACACCTCATGCATATTTAATACCTTGGAATATTAAATGTGTGAAAAAATGAATCCGATAGCTTGAAGTCTGAGAATTTGATGTAAATTTGAAATTTTGCGTTGGCGTTAGATAATGGAAATAAGACAGAGAAGAAAAGTTGGCATGATTTTCTTTCTGCTGTTGAGGATTTTGGCTGTTATGAACCGTTGGAGGTATAACAGATGATCAAATATTTCTACCCGCTGGTAGGTCATAGAATATTTCTCCTTAAGTTGGCAGTGTACCCCAGTGACCAACTATATGTATTTCATATTTTATAAATATTTAAAAAATATTAAATCTTTCTTGAATATTAGTTGTATTAATATAATATGCATAAAATATATTATAGAAAATATATTAGGAAAACATTTTTAAAAATGTTATTAATAATATTTTATTGCAAATGTTTTCTCAATATATTTTTCATAACTCTGCAAGAATATTTTGCTTTGTATTTCTGTAAATATTTGTTTCATATAAAAAAAAAGATTGAATTTTTGCTTTTGTACATTTGGTGCGTAGGACGAATAATATAAAATGGGTAAAATATGCATACATATTAAGTAGGTATGTACCTATTTAAAATGATAGTTTAAAGATTAAATTAGATAATATATATCTAATATGATTTAATTAGTATCTAAGTTGAGCGCTGTAACGTTTCTATTAATATATCTGCGTTTTGTATTATATTATTTGTAATATTTGTAAGTTGTGAACGTCAACACAACACCTCTATTCATTACGGTGCCGGTGTTATATGATTTAGTATTGTTTATGCGTCTATGGATTAGGTACATAGAATGCATACGCGCACGTGCGTATCATCAACGTTTTCATTCGTTTGTCCATTACATGTTATAGTTTATAATAGATACGATTAGGGCAGATTAGGGTTAACTGTGTAATTAATTGTTGCGGGGTGTGTTTTAGTTTTTGTGGTGACTACGAGGTAAGCAAAACTTTGAACATGTCATGGCATTTATAAGATAATCGGAATGCTCAATATCGCTATGTACAGAAATCGTTTAATAATATAATTGTAGGAATTTTATGCATCATATATGTACTGCATCTACCAGATAAATTGCTAGTTGATTTGTTTAAGAGATTCATCTCGGTAGATAAGCGTCATAACCTCAAATAGAGGTTAGAATACGTTGTGTTGTTTTATTGTTTGTACGTAGAATGTCTTCAAATATTATGAAATAAAGTAAAAATAAGTATCGTAAGTATTAGAATGTAGCTACCACTCCGATTATTCTAAATGCTCCAAATGTATTAGTAGGTGTTGATAATGTTGTCCGATGTTTTATTCATGGTATGATCTATAGCAATTGGCATTGTTTTAGAGGCCACAAGGAAACGCCATGAGAGCGCGACTACCGAAGATATGAAAAAAGCCATAGGGTTGTACCTGGCACCAGCCAAGGCTAGACTTAAAAATGAGTATTTTTTCAATTTTATTGGCTTATTCAAATAAAATGATAATTAAATACGTTTGTTTTTTATTTTAGAACACTTCAATTAAAAAATAGTGATTAATTTGATAAACCTTCAGTATGCCTTAAAAGATGCCAGAATTATTGATTATTAACTTGTAAGGTGAGTGTGAAAAAACAAGTTCTTGCCTTTTAGACAACTCTATGTATGTTTCAAACTTTTCGTTATCGACGTTATACATTCTAAATAACCAAGAACAATTTTAGTTCATTTTGACAAATTAAATAGATTGCATAAAAATCTCAATTTTCATATAAATATTTTACAAATATTTTAGAAAAAATATAGCGCTTACATTAATTTTAAAATATGGAATAAATATTTTAATTGAATATTTCATCTATATTTAGAAAAAAATATGAAAAATATATTCAAAAACCTCACGAAAAATATTTATAAAATATATTTTTAAAAATATCTATGTAATATTTCTGGCTGTTAGGGTACAGACACAAAATTAGTAGGTAATTAGTACCCTTGATTAGTATTATCAGTTCAATATACTTATATTTGGGAAGCAAATAATGGCAATACCTCAAATAATACTTTCATATACTTCTATCAAATGTACATAAATTATTAAGGCATAAATATGATAGTTTCCAGTTGAGAAAGTCTATTTACTCAAATCTAAAATAATTATTTTTGTCGTGAAAATATTATATGTTCATAATGATTTTAGAGTATTGATTACATTTGAACTAAAAAAATGTTTCGTCTAACAAATTCACGGTTTTGGAAAACTGAACAAATTTTATTCTTAATATAAATACATCATTTTCTTCCTTATATAGGAAGTTATGTTATTATTCACTGTGATGCATTTATATTCAAATTGAGTAATTATTTTTTGTGTGTAGACGGTGGATTTAAATTTGACAAAATTAATAATTTTATTATGATTCCGAAAAGAAAATAGACTTAGAATAAATGAAGTTCGAAATTAAAAAACACGAAAAAATTTCATTTTCTTATCTTGCCTCTGACAATTTTATTTGGCTTTGCAGAGAAAAACTAGACACATTCTTAAGCCCACCTTTAATCTTCTATCTAATGATGTACTTAAAATTTTCTTTTTTATAATCATAAACTTTCTTATTTTTTCTTTAGGAGCGCCATGTTAGGTCTTGACATTGCTATAGAAAAAGTTTTTTCCTCATTTCAACAATGTGTAACTTATTGACAAAAATGTTTGATGTTACCTATGCTTTAATTGACGAAGAATCCAATTTAAGACTAAATAAGCTAACTATGAGAATTCGAACTGTCAATCACACACACAATCACAAATCATTGTATTAGGAAACGATATATGTTTTATTAGCGTGAGGATGAAGTTGTACCTAATTCAACAGGTGTTCAAAATGCTCTTCATTATTGGTAAGACAATGGTAAAACTTCCTTCAGTACTTTTTGAAACGTCTACACTACTACACTATTGATTGATGCCCCCATAAAAAAAGTCAAGGGACGTTAAGTCTGGTTGTCTCTCTGGCCATTCTATAGTAGCCCAGAGGAAAGACACTTCATGTGGAATTACCAAGGACTCTGCTTAAAGGAAGATTTTGGACCTGGTTGGATAAAGAATGTACAAAGAAATGGAGGTCGACAGAAGGTCAACTCCATGCTAAAGCGTTAATAGGGGATGGAGATGTTAGATTCTCTGATAATCTCAGACGCAGCAAGAAAGAAGTTAAATAATTACTGGGTTGGTAAAGCATCTATACAATACAGGTCGAGTAAGCGAACCGTGGTGCAGAAGATGTGAACAAGTGCTCAAGCAGAAACATTTAGGAAGGATCTATTGGAGTCCGCGAGAGTTCTCAAGTTTTCCACTGGACAAGATACTGGGCTTTATAGAGAACACCAAGCTGCGGTACAATGAGCACCTAATTCAAGTGCCTGGACTATAAGTGCCTATCCTAATCAGCACCTCACGTGCGTTCAATCGGTATACTAACACTGCCCTTATATAAAAGCGCCAACCGCTCTAACAAGATTGGAAGCTCGTGCTTGGGATTTGTTCGCGTTCCAGAATGCGCTGTGAGGGCGTAATTCACTTCTATATTAAAAAAGTTCAACCAGCAGTGAATAAAATAGCATTCCCCTATAAGCGCGGAAGATATTGCAATGATGCACTGCGGGGCGTGCAAAGTTCCGTATATATATGAGGTGGGAATTACTGAATATCGCCGAACAAATGGGGTATAAACAACGGTTATAATTTACTGATAAAATGAGGCCGAATACTCGGTTAAGTTCTGCGGAAAACGTTGGCTTTAAGGGTGTAATGTAATATGGTAGAGGGATTTTCTCGAAAAATATCGTTATCGTCCAAATGAAACCAGGGCAAGGGATTATGAATTTGATACAATACCAAAATGTGATAAGTAAAATGCATAAATGTCTATGCCAAGTCAAAATTGGCTATGCTAGTAGTTATTGTGGAAATACAGGACATTCATGTTAAATTACCATTTTATCCAAGTTACACGAAAGGCATACAAAGAAATTTCTCTAAATTCAATCTTGACATAGCAACTACTTCAAATAATAATCTTAAAAATATTTTAGGCAACCCTAAAGATCAAGTAGATAATTTGGACAAATCTTGTAAAGATTGTGATCATGTATATATTGGGCAAACTAAAAGATCAATTAACGTGTTACAAGGAGCATTTGGCTCATATTAAATTTGGATTTGACAAATCTAGTGTAGCCCTACAAGCGCTTGAAGAAAGTTGACAATATAAAGTTAATTAAGAACGTAAGTGACAGATACATACCGAGTATGTATCTCTGTGTATATTTAATAATAAACCAGATTCCAATGGTTAGGATCGAAAATGAATCAGCCTGTATACATTAACAGGTCGACAGCATACACATTGTATATTCAGTGTGCAACAAATTGTTTCGTTAGGTGTATGATTTTTCTCGGAAAAGCGAATATTTTCATCGTTTGAAAATCTTTAGAAGGTCGTTTAATGTTCATCTTTACGACCACCATCTGCCGGAAGGCCGTTAACGTCTTTGAAATATTAGAAAACCTCCCCTTTTACAAGTCAAATCGAGCCATTTCACAAGGCGCATTCCTTTATTTATAACCGCCAGCGTATGGAAACACGGGTAATTTAACCCCCCGCTTTTCTTAAATGATATATTTCGACCCAAAATATTCCCGTACCGAAGAAAGGGCAATCTCTCCACCATCCCTCACCCTCAAATATTAGATTACGTCTAGTGAACGTAAAACAAAGGGAACACATTCGCTCGAAAGGATGGCGCACTAAAAGTTTCGACATTTTTCCTTTTGATTTTGACGTGAATTTCGGTTTGATGATATTCACGTGTGTATGGGGCTCGGTTCGATTATGCAAATCTGCGTTCGAGGATGGCCGCAGGTTTCCATGTAAATTCAATGAAAAGGGTCGCCGGGCATTTTGGCAGTAGAGGGCGCTCGCGTTAAGTTTACTTTTGGCCTGAAATGTTGTTGTTTGGTCGGCGCAACGATGGGTCGATTCTCGATGTTGAAATGGAAAAGGAAAAAATGTAAATCCAATTACTGGTGCAGAGAATATATAGCTGTAGTGAAAAAATTGTAAAGAGTTTACTTAAAAAACAGAATTTTATTTGCATTTTCAATAGTTCAGCAGTTGCAAAATATTCCTTTCTAAAGAATCGACTCTTATGTCGTATCACAAATGTTATGAATAGAGACCGGATTATATGCAAAGTGCATATATTTTATTTTTCGCATATCTTTAATTATAGTCTATATGTAGACGTATTACACTAATTGAAGTTAATTAGCACTAATTAGCATATATTGCATATTTAGGCATTTCTATGCATATTTTTACAAAAGTTGCATATATTGCATATTTAAAGCTTTTTCTTATCCTTTCTATTAGTAAAAATTCCTAGTAATTCCTAACGTAGATCGACAACCGACAATTCTCAGAACGATAAATCTTTTACATTGATTGGTTTCTCTAATACCTTTTCCAAGAACTGCACGTGTTTAATTTCGCCTAGCAGAAGGGATGTGGTAAATACGTTTTATTATTATTAATTCCCAAATAAACTATTCATTCATTGAATATCTTTGAGCGAAACAGCATGTAATTGTGTTACGTTTTTAAATACTGTGCGTACATACAATGAGTATAGCGAACAAAATTTCTTTATGAATTAAGCCACATCCTGAACTGGTAAAGGATGGCGACAAAATATTTTGTCGAGCCTGCAATAAACTGTTTAATTTTACTAAAAGCTTTACAATTGTTTTTAAATTCTTTAACTTTTGATATAAAATGATGAAAATTGTTGTTGTAGGTGTCTTCTGAGAGAAAATACCTGATTGATCAACACGCTAAAACTCCATCACATATTGGAAAATGTGAAAAACTAAAGCGATCCGCATGTGTGCAGCAATCTATACGTTAATGTGTAGCATCAACTACACGAAACTCAGAACAAGAAGAATATAATACGGATCTGTGTAACGCATTAATTTCGTCTAACATACCATTAGCAAGATTAAACAATGTTAATTAGAAATCATTTCTGCAAAAATATTGCAAACATAATATACCTGACGAAAGTACCTTATGAAAAAATTATGTCACACTTGTTACCAGCAAACAATAGCAGAAATTCAACAATTCGTAGGGAATAATTTTATTTATATCATGGTAGATGAAAGTACGGATAAGTGTGGCCGTTATATTGCCCATTTGTTAATAGGAATTCTTCATGAAGATATTGTAGGTAAATTATATTTAATTTATTGTAAAGAACTTCAAAAAAGAAATAATGTGACAATTGCCCAATTCGTTCAAGAAGGTTTATCAAATTTCTTTTTACCTGGAAGTATACCTTGTGAAGAAATTTTACTAATGTTGTCCGACGCTGCACCATACATGATAAAAGCCGCGCAAAATTTAAATTTTTTTTATAGTAACATTATTCATACCACTTGCTTAGCTCATGGGTTCAATCGTGTAGCCGAAGACATTAGGAATCACTTACCTTTGATTAATGATTTAATTAGCAATGTCAAAAAAGTATTTTTAAAACACCTTTACAAATCCAATTTTATAAGGAGCGACTTCCCGGTGTTAAGTTGCCTCCTGAACCGATTATTACGAGATGGGGTACATGGTTAGAGGCTGCAATTTTTTCGCCGATAATTTTGAAGGAATAAAAAATGTAATTCTTGAAATCACTGCTGACTGCATTGCTCTAGAAAACTGTAAAAAGATAGTAACCATCAACAGAATTGCTACAAAACCTCTTGTATATTAAGTCAAATTATAGCTTTGTTTCAAGTTCCATTCGTAAACTAGAAACGCAAGGGATGTCGCTCTCGGAATCAGTCGAAATAGTAGACGAATTTGATATGCTATGTAAGAAGCTTAAGGGTACAATAGGTAATTCTATATACGATAAATTTAAGAAAGTGATAAATAAAAATGCGGGGTATTTGAAATTGAAGAAAGTTAAGAAAATTTTGGAAGGTGAAACAGTAAACGATTTCGACTTTAATTTTATTTTAGAATGTATTGCAAAGTTAAAAAAATGCACCAATTACATCTGTGGATGTTGAAAAAAGCTTTTCTATTTCGAAACATATGTATTCTGATAGAAGACAAAACTTTCTTTTACACACTTTTGAAAAACATTTAATTATAAATTGTTTTAGAAATATGTTGTGAAAAAATTTTGTGCAATAAAGTTAATGTTTAAATTTCTGCTCTTATTAATTTTTTTTACATGTATGCGCCAGGTTTATGCATATTTTCTCAAAAATCGATGAATATATATGCGTATATATTCCAGTTTTTCTTTGCATATAATCCGGTCCCTAGTTACGTTGTTAAATGACATGTGCGTTATCAACTAATGATGTATAAAACTGCTTCTTTACGTCAGCAACTTCAACCTGCTTTTGCTACTTCTGGTTAGCAGTCTAAAGAAGCTGCAGTCAGTATAATTACATATTTTTATTACTTTGCAGACTTTGTTTATATGCAATAAAGTTTTGCGAAAACTTAGGCAGGTAAAAAAAAATCCTTCATATTTTCTTGTTTTTAATTATGTAACATTAATTAAAAAAAAAATTAAAACATTTCGCAATATCACAAAGATATTCCACTTGTACTATCTTGAACACTATCTATTAATGGTCCCAAACATATCAACCTCTCCCAAGACGCGACTGTAAGAGAAATAAATTACCTTCTCATAAATACTAAATAGCAATTTTTCCGTTGAATTTGCTCCTTCAACGAGGCAGCATATAATCTTTACACATATCGGACACGAATTATTTTCGAAGGATATGGAGTGGACGTTGGACTACAAATCACTTTCTAAGTGTCGGTATATCAACCTTTATTACCTCCTTTATTGTTCTGGGAATCGAGTGTTGAACTAGAATCTTTTTGCAGTCAAACAATAAGGAATACCAGTCCGAATTCTGTAAAATTATGTATCGTAAAAAGAATGTTTCACAATCTATTAGTAATTATATAGATTCATAACAATTTCAAACAGGCTTTCAAAAATTTTTGAGTAATATTCTATGGATCGTTTTGCTAATTGTAATCTTTTTAGTAAAAATAATGTGCTATTCTGTTCAAATAAATCAACAATTACTGCACTGATTGATTGTCTGCCTTCTTTTCATCAAAGCAGAAAAGTGTCATGTGTTCCTGTAGTCCTTTGTGACCTTAGTAGAGGGTTTGACTGCGTCGATCTTTACATACTTTGATTCGAAGAGTCCTTTTTATGTGTAATATTAGTACATACTCCCCATGCAAAGCGTGTAAATCGATTTATATACACATACAGGGTGTATCAGATATAGAGGTAACTATAATAATATGTAGCAGCTGTAATCATATACATTCAAAAATTCTTAATGCACAGGAGGTCTATCTGTAAGCATTAACGAGAAAAAAAATATTTTATAAATGTCGTGGGCTAAAGCCGCACCTGTGCCCAACCTAAATGCTGTCCCGAGTATACGCCCACATACCACTATCATTCAGCCATTACCGCTGTTAGTTTTGTGTGGATCGCCGCTTGGAGTGCAAGCCACTTCGAACATTTTATTTAAATTCTTCCCGTCTCGAAAAAACGATCCTTTTCAGGACCATCATGATTTCATATAAAGAAAATCGAAGCTTGATGCAACGGCAAAAGCGCGGGAATGTATAGATTCATTTTCGCGCGATATCATAGTAAAAAGGCGTGTTTGCAAATTTTCTGTATCTACATTTATTTCTGTGTAATTCGATTCAATTCATTTTGCGTTATATAATAAAATAAATCCAAAAGAAATAACTCAGATTCATGTGGTACCATTTATTAACAACTAACACTCGATTCGACAAAGCAAAAGAAAAATATTTACGTTTTTTGTAACTACTGAAGTCGCATATCCGGTGAAACTCGAACGTCTTATCAGGATATTAAAAATAATGCTTTGTAGACTTACCGTAGAATGCTCTTAGCAAAAAAGGAATGTTTATTTTATAAAAAGAAGAAATTGAAAATGCCTCAGTTTTGCTATTTTTACAAGGGCCTTTATTTATTCAGAATGACGTTAAATGAACTTACGGCATACCATTAAGAATAATACTAAATGAGTATTTACACATAATACCACGTTTAGCGAGTGCTTAACATGACGTTTCCTTGCATCAGGCCCGGACTAAAGAATTTTTGGCTCTAAATTTTACTTTTTTTATTTTGTTTGTGCTTTATATGTCGTGTAGTTAACACCCAAACAAAATTTACTTTTTTATTTGATACACCCTGTATACGTAACAAAAATCAGAATCTCTAATAATAAGTTAAATAACTTGGCAACCTTGCATTCGAAATTTGAAACAAACATACCTGTTATTTGTAACATTTATTACAATAGCGCAACACTCTGTATACCAAAAGTGCTACAAGGCTGAAAATATTTTCTTTAAATAGATCATAATTGCCATAACTACTCTGCAGGTTTAAAAATCAAATTCCTACTAGAAAAATTCTAGTAACCCAGTTCCGTGTGGCAGCCTGTATGTACGAATTGTCGCAGTTTGCTGCGGAAGACACTAGTTGTTCATTTCTAAGCAAACGTAGTAGTATGTGATTTTTACCGAACGTGACTACTAAGCAGTAACCGCATCTACTCATTACATCGGGTTAATTTGCCTGACATCGCACAAACTGCACTTCTATAACATTAAGTAATATTTTTTCATAATATAAGCTTAAAATACGTTCTGATGGTAATCCTGTGTAATGAATTATTTATTAACAGCGTGTTAAGAAACGAGCCATTAAAAAGGAGTTGTTTAATGTCCAAATAAAAATTTAAAAATCTACTTCATTTTTTTTTAAATATACGTTATAGATATATGTCTACGTCAACTAACTACAATACCAGTTTTATTTGTTTCAAACAGGGAAAGATATAATTACGATAGAGAGTTTTATATTTCTCCAGCGGATTCGAGTTAAATGTACCGTTAAAATTTAATGGCTGAGCCTTTTAATAACTCCCGGAGGAATAGATTTTCGCTCCACTGTGCTCGCTAGAAAGAGTTTCATTAACACAAAATGTACGATTGCGAGTACGGAAGTTGCAGTTCAGATGATCCCATTTCCTTTCGTCTTTATACTACTAGGTATTAACCAGAAAATGTGATAAAGAAGTCGAATTGTCATCTCTGGTGAAGTCTTGTTGGTGGGGAGCTACATTGAAAGGTTAAGCATAAATTTTTTTGTTTCAAATTTTATTGCACCCCAGTGACTATATTTATTTCATATTTTATAAATATTTAAAAAATATTAAATCTTTCTTGAATATTAGTTATATTAATATAATATGCATAAAATATATTAGGAAAACATTTTAAAAATATATATGTTATGTAGCATTAATAATATTTTATTGCAAATGTTTTCTCAATATATTTTTCATAACTCTACAAGAATATTTTGCTTTGTATTTCTGTAAATATTTATTTCATATAAAAAAAGATTGAATTTTTGCTTTTGTACATTTGGTGCGTAGGACGAATAATATAAAATGGGTAAAATATGCATACATATTAAGTAGGTATGTACCTATTTAAAATGATAGTTTAAAAATTAAATTAGATAATATATATCTAATATGATTTAATTAGTATCTAAGTTGAGCGCTGTAACTTTTCTATTAATATATCTGCGTTTTGTATTGTATTATTTGTAATATTTGTAAGTTGCAAACGTCAACACAACACCTCTATTCATTAGGGTGCCGGTGTTATATGATTTAGTATTGTTTATGCGTCTATGGATTAGGTACATAGAATGCATACGCGCACGTGCATCATCAACGTTTTCATTCGTTTGTCCGTTACATGTTATAGTTTATAATAGTATACTATTAGGGCAAATTAGGGTTAACTGTGTAATTAATTGTTGCGGGGTGTGTTTTAGTTTTTGTGGTGACTACGAGGTAAGCAAAACTTTGAACATGTCATGGCATTTATAAGATAATTGGAATGCTCAATATCGCTATGTACAGAAATCGTTTAATAATATAATTGTAGGAATTTTATGCATCATATATGTACTGCATCTACCAGATAAATTGCTAGTTGATTTGCTTAAGAGATTCATCTCGGTTGATAAGCGTCATAACCTCAAATAGAGGTTAGAATACGTTGTGTTGTTTTATTGTTTGTACGTAGAATGTTTTCAAATATGAAATAAAGTAAAAATAAGTATAGTAAGTATTAGAATGTAGCTACCACTCCAATTATTGTAAATGCTCCAAATGTATTAGTAGGTGTTGATAATGTTGTACGATGTTTTATTCATGGTATGATCTATTACAATATGAAAAAAGCCATAGGCTTGTACCTGGCACCAGCCAAGGCTAGACTTAAAAATGAGTATTTTTCATTTTTATTGGCTTATTCAAATAAAATGATAATAAATACGTTTGTTTTTTATTTAGAACACGTCAATTAAAAAATAGTTATTAATTTGATAAACCTTCAGTATGGCTTAAAAGATGCCAGAATTATTTATTATTAACTTGTATGGTGAGTGTGAAAAAACAAGTTCTTGCCTTTTAGACAACTCTATGTATGTTTCAACTTTTCGTTATCGACGTTATACATTCTAAATAACAAAGAACAATTTTAGTTCATTTTGACAAATTAAATAGATTGCATAAAAAATCTCAATTTTCATATAAATAATATTTTACAAATATTTTAGAAAAAGTATTGCGCTTACATTAATTTTAAAATGTGGAATAAATATTTTAATTGAATATTTTATCTATATTTAGAAAAAAAAATATGAAAAATATATTCAAAAACCTATTTATAAAATATATTTTTAAAAATATCTATGTAATATTTCTGGCTGTTAGGGCAGTGATAGAAAGGATTTTTTTACACTAAACTTAAACCTTAATTGCGGATTACGATTGAGGACTATTCCGATTAAAAGGTTAAGTTGTGTTCCGATTTAGAAATGGAGATCGATGAAATCAAGGAAGGGGTTTTATTTGGACTGTATTCTAAGTTTTTGTGTGACGCAAAACAGAAGACCTGAAGCAACAAGTGATAAGAAAGATGGGGAATACATTACCAGGGCGAGAGGCGAAACAGATTCACGAAAATTATCTTTTATTCTGCTGTAAAAAAAGCAAAGTTTATATATTGTAATTATTAATGAATTACATCTCACTGAGTATATATGTAATAAGTTAGAACTATAAAGTGTTCGTATAACGTAAATTCAATAAAGAATATAAAATACAATAATCTCAAATATACAGGATGATTCTCAATATATGCGACAAACCTTAAGAGCTGATTCCTGAGGTTATTTTGATCATAAAAGTTCATATGAATATATGTCCAAAACGGTTTGGTTTTAAAGTTATTGAATGTTTACTAATATATTATGAACCATGACTAACACGATATAATATCACAGTTGGTTCTTCAAAAACTATTGTGTTGAGAGGGAATTGTTTATTTGTCATTTCAATATTTGTCAATCGTTGTCAGAGTAGTTTCTGTTTTCTAAAATGAATTACACAAATGCTGAGGTATGTGGTATGCATTTCGTTTACGGTCTTGCCAATGGAAATTTGCGTGCTGCTAGACGTCTTTATGAAGAACGATACCCGAACCGTATCATCCCGCATCATTCAATATTTGCCCGTTTCACCAACGTCTTAGTGAAACGGGAAATTTTAAAAAACGGACGACTGATAACGGGCATCCATCTACAGTGAGAACTCCACAAGTTGAAGAAATGGTACTAAATGAAATTGAGGAACATCCTACTACAAGTACCAGAATAATTGCGTTTGCTTTAAACATTAGTCAGGCCACAGTTTGGAGAATATTGAAAGATCAACTGTTGTATCCATATCACATTCAACGGGTGCAGGTGCTTTTGCCGGCAGATTTTCCGCAAAGAGTGGCTTTTTGTCAATGGATGCAACACAAAATCGCACAAAATCCTGACTATTTGGCTCAAATATTCTTTACCGACGAGGCTACTTTCTCTAGAAACGCAATTATTAATTTACATAATAATCACATATGGGCCGAAGAAAATCCGCACGAACTAGTGAATGCCCGTCATCAACATCAATTCTCTGTCAATGTGTGGGCCGGAATTGTTGAAGATCACTTGATAGGTCAACATTTTTTACCGATGCAGTTAAATGGCGAGGTATACCGCAATTTTCTTGAAGAGGAGCTACCCCTACTGCTGGAAGAAGTTCCGTCGCAATTAAGATTACAAATGTATTTTATGCATGACGGTGCTCCAGCGCATTTTAGTTTAGTTGCTCGCGAGTTTTTGGACAATACGTATCCAAATCGGTGGATAGAACGGGGAGGTCCACAACCGTGGCCTCCTCGGTCTCCAGACTTAAATTCTTTGGACTTTTTTCCTCTGGGGGTCACCTTAAATCATTAGTTTATACGACTCCCATTGAAAATGTCGATGAACTGAGAAATCGTATTATCGCAGCTTTTCAAACAATTCGAAATATCCTTGGTATTTTAGAACGGATTCACCAGTCAATACGGCGGAGGATAGAAGCTTGTATTGCAGTTGGGGGCGGTCATTTTCAACAGTTAGTATAAGTTAATTTTGTTATTTATTTATTATTAAACTATTAAACATTGTACAACTTTAGAACTAAGCGATTTTGGACATATGTTCTTATGAACTTTTATGATCAAAATAACCCCAGGAATGAGCGCTTAAAGTTTGTCGCATATATTTACAATCATCCTGTATATAATAAACAAAAAATAGTTTGAAAATGAGTATTAAAATAAGCTGAACTCCTAACGTATCTTCTTAACATATATCCTAATGTAAATACATAAAGCATCGGTTGTTTATGGCATAACATATGCGGCAACATACTCAAACGTACCGTTTTATGTATCTATTAATAGAAACATAGAATTCCGTACGTCTAACGGTATACACAAACATTTTTTTCTTTTGTTCAATTCGTTTTATTTATACGAAACATAATTCAATGCTAAACTAAGATATATTGGACGCGAACATTTTCTGTGCGAAAAAACCGATTCCGGTAGTGCTGAGAGACAGCTTGTCAATCAAAGCGTCTACCAACCGCTTCTTTCGATGCGGTAAAAACGGCACTAACAAGAACGAAATATACTTATAAAACAATTCTAGAGCAAGCGACACCTGCTTATGTTTGAGTCGAAGTTAGGCACGCCGTAAAAATTATTATTTACCGTAATTACCGTGGAATTTTGCCGTGTCTGGGTATAAATGTAAGTATACCGAATGCTGTCGGCTTAATTGATATAAATATCAAAACTGGAACGTGCAGTCAGTAAGCGTGTCTATGCGTTGATAAAGGGGAACATTATTGAAAATAATGATCGCTTTAGCAAGGTAACTTTAATTTTTTATCGTGCCATTATATGATGCTTTGTCAACAGACAGCGCGTGATTCATGTCGCGCCCTGTCAGATTGTCTGCGGCGAGTGATTTAAAAATTTCGGATATTTCGGACTTGATCTTTCCAAATTAATGCCTGTTATTACAGTATACATATCACTTTAGTAACAAAAAAAAATTGAGTGTACTTTTAGGTTAGTAAATATTTTATGTCAAAATCGAACATTTCTTTGTTTAAAAAACGACCATAATAATTGACCAGAATATAGTGATTATTTTAAATTATTTTCAAGTTCACCTTGGGCCATCATAAGAAAAAGTTTCAAAGAGTTGGCTTTGAAATACAGGGTGGTTTAGTAATGTGTCAGGCCTCCACAGCTCTTTTACGAAATAAATTAGAAACCAAAAGTCGGGTGTTCTTCTAGAATGCGCTTTTTGAAGAACCTGTAGTAGCTTTCTTTTGTTTTTGGTTTTCCTTCTCCTTATTGAATAGGTTCTGGAACAAATGATAAAGTAATAGAGTTAAACATTAACAATTTTTAAATTATTTTGTCTTCTTAAAGATTTTTTTATTGTTTTTAAATCTTACTTTTATTTTTTTAATAGGGTTTATTTTTTTCCAAATTTTCTACTTTTTTTTTACAAATTTCAATTTTTTTCAATTTTTTTTTTCAGACCCTTTGTAATTTCTTTTTCCTTTTTGGTACCTCTTTCAACATTTTTATTTTCTTTCTATTTAGCAATTTTTAATCTTTTTAATTATCTTTTTTTGTTTACATTTTGAGATTTTTTAAAACGATTTTTAAAATTAGTTTTAATATTTTTGTTTGAACTTGTTTACCTCTTTTTCACATTTGTTTTCTATTTAGCTCTACCTTTTAACATTTCTTTTTCTAAAGTTCTTACCTCCTTTAAGCAAAGGATTCTTTTTTAATTTTTTTTTAACAGTGCAATTTCCTTTTTACATGTACTTTAAAATGTTTTAACCTTTTTTAGTATTCGCTCTTTTTCTTGCCTTTTTTTTATCAAATTTGTTTTCTCTTCAGGAAATTTATTTATTTTTATTTTTTTTCACATTTTTATCAGTTTTTTTTACATTTTGTAATTCTTCTAGCAATTATCCAAATATTTTTTTACAAAATTGCTTCCATTGGTTTGTTTTCATAATTTTAATTTTTTTTCGTCTTAACATTTTTTTTTCAGTTCTTTTTTTCTAAACCTCTTACCTCTTTTAATCATATCTTTTTTTGTTAATCCTTTTAACAATGTTTATATTTTTTTACAAATTTTATACTTTCTTTAAAAATGCATGTTTATTTTTTCAAAATGTTTTAATAATATTTTTCAAAATTTTAATTTCCTTTATTTTCCCCTTTATATCGCCTTTTTTGTTTGTCTTTTTTCCTAGCTTCTTACCTCTTTTAATCAAATCTTTTTTTTTTTGTTAACTGTTTCAACAGTGTTTGTATTTTATTCAAATTTCCTATCTCCTTTTTACATGCTTAATTTTTTTAAATGTTTTGATAATATTTTTCAGTTTTATTTTTTCTTTTAGTGTCGCCGTTTTTTTCAAATTTTCCTTCTCTTCAGAAATTGAATATTTTTTTCAAATATTCTTCTTGCACAACTTTTTTACAACTTTTTCAAACTTTTCACTTTTTTCAATTTTTTATTTTCATTTTTTTTTACATTTTTTTCACATAGTTCATATTTTAAACTCCTTAAGGCTTTTCTCATTTTTCAAAGTATTTTTAGTATTTTACATTCTTTTAGCTCATTTGTATATTTTTTAACATTGCGAACGATTTTTTCAATTGTTTACATTTTTCGTAATTATTATTAAGAACCTTAGAAGAAGAAGCAATTAATCTCCAAAACTGTGAAAATTAGAAGGATGATGCCCCTTTCAATGTTCTCTAAGCATGAAAAAGCACACGTTTTTTTATTGAACAATTGTTGCATTTAAATTACACGGTTTGAATCCTATTCAAGCAAGCTTAAGACAAGAAGTTGAAATAAGTAAAACGGTAGCCAAAAAATCTCATAAAGGTAAACATCATTTTCATCCAAACCACATTCAATTGCACCAGGTTTTGAGGGAAAATGTTTTTTAGCGTCTTCAAAGAAACTATTTTTTATGAGAGTACTTGTTTTTCGAACGAAAAGCAACTTTTCCTAATACTGACTGGATGGCTTCAACAGACATAGTTATCATTATTATTCTGTCGAAAATCCGAGAATAGCTCAGCAAATAGATCGCTAAACTGTAAACATCAAGTTCTTAAACAATACTCGATATGTCACTAAAATCTTGGGTCAAACACTGTTCCAGCTACTTGTAGATAACGAGGCAGTTGGTAGTAGCTACCACTTCTTATATATACTTGAGTAGCGATAGGCAAGATGTGGGGGAACGATTAGAGAAGCTCTTGCTTTGGAAAATACAAATCTATCCGAAGCTTGTTCGGGAATTGCAAAAAAGTTTCTATACCTCGCAGTTGAGTTTTTTCGCAAAATTAACTATTTACGGCGCAACAAAGTAATTTTGCGTTTTCCTATCGTGTTCCCACGCCTCATTTTAAAAATAAAGACAAACATAATATCTAAATGCCTTCTACATTTTACAGCACACATCATATATTGGATCAATTTTCTCGTTAAAAAAGAACTCAATATTTCTACAGGAGGAAAGATTCTTACTGTCGAACACTCATTTTCACTTCTGATTGACACCTTCTTAACGAGAACCCGGCAAGTAATCTGTAACATCTTGTTCTTATGCGGTACACTTACTCTTCAGACATTTCAGCCGTAATGATACGGACCCAGTCCATTTTACCATTAAAATAAATTACTGCGCCGGAATAACGTAACCGCACTAAACCTCAAAGTGGAAGAGAATAAACAGTCTGAGGCAAGGAGAACTTGAAAAATCGCGGATGTGTGCATTTTAGCGTCGTTCCGACTCGCTGTTATTACTTAAAGGAAGATGTTGAGAAGCCCTAAGATAATGCGCCTTCCTGCTTTCTGGCTACCGTATATTTTTGCGGTTTCTTGGCAAATTCGGTGCGCAAAATTACGAGCTTTAAAGCGAAATGTATGGTATGGATATGCATTTAGGTAAAGTACGAGGGGACGTACATAGTCGATGTGTATGCTATTAAACGTAATATATAAGCGTATGAATCTGAAAGATACATTAAAGTTACTGTACTTAGTTAAATTGAATCCTGGTTGAAGTATTTTTGCCTCTCAAAGTGGTTATTTAGCGGTTTGTGATTCGCAATTCGTGTTTGGTACTGCGGTACGTTTGCCTTCAGGCGAATTAACCGGGTGCAAAGCTACATAGACGGTTTGGAATGGTAACATGAGATCGATAAAAATTATTAAGCTGTAAATAATGAAATTACAGGTTTTAATTTTCAATGACTGTGCTTATTAACTTTCTAGACCTGCAATAATTTATAACATTAGCGGACAATTTTAATATTTTTTCGATAGCTGTTGTTGTGAAAATGGGTGCAAGTTCTTACAGTCCTTAACTGAAGGCATAACCAAAACCAAACCGTTTCACTATGTCTAATTTCAGAATTAGAATCACACTCCCCTAGTAGATAAATTATAATTCTGTTTACAAATTTCGTTAAACAGACGATAAAAATAATAGATAAGTAAATTCGATTTTAGATTGCTGAAAATCAATTATAAAAATAATGTAATTAAGGCAATAGGTTTTGTGATGTCAAAGTAGCTGTATATTTATATTTTTGTGTTATCAATACAGACCGGATTATATGCAAAGAAAAACTACAATATATGCATCGATTTTTGAGAAAATATGCACAAACCTGGGGCATATATGCAAAAAAATTGCGACAATATGCAAAATTTTTACATAAAATAAATAAGAGCAGAAATTTAAACATTAACTTTATTGCACAAATTTTTTTCACAACATATATCTAAAACAATTTATAATTAAATGTTTTTCAAAATTGTGTAAAAGAAACTTTTGTCTTCTATCAGAATACATATGTTTCGAAATAGAAAAGCTTCTTTCAACATCCACAGATATAATTGGTGCATTTTTTTCTTTGCAATACATTCTAAACTAAAACTAAAGTCGAAATCGTTTACTGTTTCACCTTCCAAAATTTTCTTAACTTTCTTCAATTTCAAATACCCCGCATTTTTATTTATCACTTTTTTAAATTTATCGCATATAGAATTATCTATTATACCCTTAACCTTCTTACATAGCATATCAAATTCGTCTACTATTTCGACTGATTCCGAGAGCGACATCCCTTGCGTTTCTAGTTTACGAATGGAACTTGAAACAAAGCTATAATTTGACTTAATATGCAAAAGATTTTGTAGCAATTCTGTTGATGTTACTATCTTTTTACAGTTTTCTAGAGCAATGCAGTCAGCAGTGATTTCAAGAATTACATTTTTATTCCTTCAAAATTATCGGCGAAAAAAATTGCAGCCTCTAACCATGTACCCCATCTCATAATAATCGGTTCAGGAGGCAACTTAACACCAGGAAGTCGCTCCTTATAAAATTGGATTCGTAAAGGTACTTTTAAAAATACTTTTTTGACATTGCTAATTAAATCATTAATCAAAGGGAATTGATTCCTAATGTCTTCGGCTACACGATTAAACCCATGAGCTAAACAAGTGATATGAATAATGTTACTATAAAAAAAAATTAAATTTTGCGCGGCTTTTATCATGTATGGTGCAGCGTCGGACAACATTAGTAAAATTTTTTCACAAGGTATACTTCCAGGTAAAAAGAAATTTGATAAACCTTCTTATATATATAAATGAACGAATTGGGCAATTGTCACATTATTTGTTTTTTGAAGTTCTTTACGATAAATTAAATATGATTTACCTACAATATCTTCATGAAGAATTCCTATTAACAAATGGGCAATATAACGACCACACTGATCCGTACTTTCATCTACCATGATATAAATAAAATTATTCCCTACCAATTGTTGAATTTCTGCTATTGTTTGCTGGTAAAAAGATGTGACATAATTTTTTCGTAAGGTACTTTCGTCAGGTATATGTTTGCAATATTTTTGCAGAAATGATTTCAAATTAACATTGTTTAATCTTGCTAATGGTATGTTAGACGAAATTAATGCGTTACACAGATCCGTATTATATTCTTCTTGTTCTGAGTTTCGTGAAGTTGATGCTACACATTGACGTACAGATTGCTGCACACATGCGGATCGCTTTAGTTTTTCACATTTTCCAATGTGCGATGGAGTTTTAGCGTGTTGATCGATCAGGTATTTTCTCTCAGAAGACACCTACAACAACAATTGTCATTTTACATCCAAAATTAAAGAATTTAAAAACAATTATAAAGCTTTTAGTAAAATTAAACTTACCAGTTTACTCCAGACTCGACAAAATATTTTGTCGCCATCCTTTACCAGTTCAAGATATGGCTTAATCCATAAAGAAATTTTGTTCGCTATACTCATTATATGTACGCAGAGTATTTAAAAACGTAACACAATTACATGCTGTTTCGCTTAAAGATATTCAATGAATGATTAGTTATTTGGGAATTAATAATAATAAAACGTATTTACCACATCCCTTCTGCTAGGCGAAATTAAACACGTGCAGTTCTTGGAAAAAAAAGTATTAAAGAAACCAATGTAAAAGATTTATCGTTCTGAGAATTGTCGGTTGTCGATCTACATTAGGAATTACTAGGAATTTTTACTAATAGAAAGGATAAGAAAAAGCTTAAATATGCAATATATGCAACTTTTGTAAAAATGTGCATATAAATGCCTAAATATGCAATCACTAGTTAGCGCTAATTAACTTCAATTAGTGTAATACGTCTACATATAGACTATAATTAAAGATATGCAAAAAATAAAATATATGCACTTTGCATATAATCCGGTTTCTAGTAATCAACATATATTTGTTAGACTTAACAACGAAAAAGTTGAATTTTGTATAAAATATAGTCGATTCATATCACAGCGCTGACATCGAGGAAGAAGCGTACCTACTTCTGACAGCATCTAATTTCAAACGGCATTATACACTTCCATCTTAGAACATTTCTTAACAGCTAATTATATGTTTCGAGAGTGTTGGATCTGGAATAATCGTTTTTTAATATCACCTAAGCCATCACAACTCACGGCGAAACCTTTTATATATACAATAATAAGCCGTACGATTGATATACAATATTCTCGTAATAGCTGGATATTCTGAGCAACTCCTAGGTTATTAAATAAGCATTAATCTTTTACAATAAGAGGAGTGGGCCCATCCTTCTCTTCTCTTAAATCGCCTTTCGTTGGTTCCTTTGATGTAGGTATCAATAAATCTCTCGACTTTATAATAACAAAGATATCCAAATCTAAATTAGGAGCTCTCCATTTTTTTGTTGTGGTTTGAACTCCTCTAACAGTAATTCTTTTAGAATGTAGCTATGAAATAGCGTGTTCATGGTATTTTGCAATGCTTTCTATAGGGACAGAACAAGGTGTGTAAGAAACAAACTCAATATTTTGGTGAACATTTTCAAAGCATGTGTATTTTGATATATAGAAGAAGAAAAAAGCATTCTTGAAGTATTTTTGCATATATACCCTAATGGAACATTAAAAATTAAAATTAAAACTAAATATAAATCAAATAAAGAAAATAAGAATTGTATAAGCAAGGAAATCTAGCTTAATACATGACTGATACAGATTATCATAGCTTCTTCTTCTTAGACAGTCATAGAAAATAATGGATCGTATAGTTTTTGACATTATATAGATAAAATTAACTCGTCAACAAATAGGTCAATAATTTTTTGAATGCCACTATTTTTAGAACGATCTCTGTTCCTTAGCTCATATCCTTTAAACTAAACAACTCGAATGCCATATTAGGAGGCACGTTACATCCGTTCATCATTAGTCCAGTGGTCTATGCAAATGAGATTAACCTAAAGCGGTTGTTAAAATGGACCCCGAACATTAGTTTCTCAGATTACCAGATAGATAGCCTCGTGTTACTCAAATGTATACGTATAATCGTTTATCTCTACCATCTGATTCGTCTACTTTATGATCTTCGTGTTCTCAAAGCGTTACGTCATCATCAGCTTGTTCTGTTGTTTGTACCGACGAAGCTGCGACAATTTGTTACCAAGCTACGGTAGAAATCGCTTAACACGAAACTCAAGGGACCGAACTTTTTTTTTTCGTATTAAAAGAATTTTGTGACGAAGCATGCAAAAAGGAAGTTACTAATAATCTCGATGACGTTAAATTTTATTAACTCGATTTACTGTTAAATTTACACAATTAAACATACTAGATACACTATTTAGGTTTCAAATACATAATTTATGTTATGGAGTATATACTCTACTATTATTTAAAAGGGAATGTTACTATTTTACTTAGATATATTTTAAAAGTAATTAGATATTATAAGAAAAAGGATATAATATGTAGCAGCAGACAACCAGACGATGTCCAGGTGATGTAGGAAATCTCTGCATTTGGCAAGTCCTTCAAGGCATTTTTATTCAGAATATTCCCTTCAGCAAGTAAAGATGGTCAGCAGTGATACACCTACACATCGAATATGAATATTAGAATTTGAATAGTATACTATTACAATAGATATTGACAGATCAAATTTGGATCCTAGTTCAAGTCAAATGAATATTCTTATTTTTTTACAGTGTAATTTATGTCAGTTAATATTAGTCTAATAATGTTTGATTTTTCTCACAATTCAGAGTCCAATTGCTTTGATATGTCAACAGAAAGACATGGGAAATTGCTGAAAATTGAGTTCTGTAACAATTCTATGTTTATTTCGTTTAAACATTCGACAGTCCATTCGGTCACATGGACATTCTCATGTATAAAACAATGGATGTTCCCCTTATTTCGGTTATATTAACGGATTTTCACAGACAGTTGGACTCCTTGTCGAAGACAATCGCTTTCAAGTCAGTTAAAATATTTTCAATTCGAACCATTCAACACGCGACCTTTGTTAGAGACAGGCGTATCTCAATTTGTTTTTGTAAAATTTAACGGCTATTTCGATAAAATCCAATTTTATTCCAAATTACAACCTAAAAATAATTGTTATTTGTTAAACAAAGTTCATCACACAAATATTATCCAAATTACCCGCAACCTTTTGGGTAATTTTTCTTCAACGACGATTTTCCTGAGTCTCCTGAAATGTTCCTGTCCTGATCGAGCCACTTCCCGTGATCTGAAGTACCTACGACGATGTATGAGGGCCCTTATCCAACAGTCCTGACTACTCCGATGTACGCAGAATTCGTCCTTGTAGAAGGTATTCCTCGTCAAATCTACCTAAAAATAAACGTATTATTTCCATTCTAATCTAAATTTAATCATACTTATAAGAAATTTCATTTTTATACGTTCTGCAGAATTTGAGGTTAGAAAATTGTTTGTATCATCGCTAAACCGTTTGCAGTTACTTGGGGAAATTTGTATAAGTTGGTAGTATTATATTTTGATATGCATTTACGTTACGAACCAATATCCAGTAATTTACCATCAAGGTTGACCATACTGTCTCACACGTCTATTTAAGCCAGCTTAACTCCGTTTGAAAGATCAGAAATCGCGGGAATTTTGAAATTTGATTTAGACGTATACACGTTTGAAACTATGAGTTTAAAATTGCAAAAAGTGGAAGTACTTATAAAACTTTAGTATTGTTAATTAAACGGACACACATACTTACCTGAGATAAGAATATCCAGAGATTTATGTCTGATTTTAAACAAGTTCACATTTAGAACTTTTTTTTTTATTAAATAAAATCACTTTTATTCGCACTTAAATGTTTCATTTACACATAAGAGATTGAATACCATTGAGGCATAACATTATCGTGCCTACGATATCATTTAAACTGGTCATTAACATTGAATTTGAAGGAGAGGACAATTAGGCAACAGTCTTGCACACTTGCCTCTTACGTACTAAGTTAATATAAGAGAGGTTTCGTTATTTTTTTTATGTCAACGCCCCTCGATCGGAAATTTATCGCCCTGCATGCCATCTGGCTGGTGAGAGAGTACACTTCTAATACAAAATTAATAAAGATAGATGACACTGGGATATATAAAATTTCATTTTTTTTTTTTAATTTAATTAATGTATTTTTCTTAAAATTTTATTTTTTTAATCCAGGCTGTAGGCTACTCTGTGTAGCGTTACATTTGATATATACAGGTGAGTTTTTTATCTTGAGACAACGAAATATCTCTAAAACACTGCATCAAATCAAAAAAAGATCTTAATAAGATTTGTTATAATGTAGGGGGCTCACTGAATGCTGCCGAACTCGATCCCCCACCATTGGATGGAGCTGTTACCAAAGATCCAGTCCTCCCAGAGACAATAATTTAAATAATACACAAATTTCTTTTCGTACCATACACCAATGTACCATGTGTTGCCGTTCCCTCAGCTTTTTTTTTTTATATGTGAAATCTATTTGTCTTATAAAGACTTGAACGTCTAAAACTTTCGTTCAATATATTAAAAAGACGTCGTTTATAACTAAAGAATCTCCTTTGATGATAAGCGCTCACTAGAAGAACATCGCTTAAAGTATGTTGGGGTTGAAAGTTATTTAAAACTTCTTGCTTTTGACATCGAGTTTCTCGTGGTAGTACTACATCTCCAGACTATATTGACTTGAAAGTTAGTTTAGGTAGGCGATGCTGGTATTTTGATTCGCGTACAAAATTTATTTGTGTCAAACTTGTTATTACAAGTAGAATTTTTATGTCATGTGACGTTGAAATAAAAAAATAATATTTTTGGAAAGAGAGAACTTTGTTTTTAATTTCACGTAGTTTATACACGGTACTTCTTCACTATAATGTAATTTAGCAGTTAATTATATGCATGGGTGCAATTCTACAAGGATAGTTTATAAAAACATGTGTGCTTACTACAATGAAAGAATATTTCAGGAGTGGGTATTTTTAAATGTAGGTATCTTTGCATACCTTGCCAAAGATATGCTGACGATATTATCATACAACTTGTTACAATACATATCAACATATTTTAAAATCAAACATAAATGTTTTTTTACAATAAACATTTAGTATAACAATCTTTGTGAATATGTCCTTGTGAACCACACGTACTCGAAGGATTTGGCAAACATTTCTTTTCTGCAGTTCGAGTACTAGTGAATAAGTCAAATCGTTATATCTACCCCAGTGACCAACTATATTTATTTCATATTTTATAAATATTTAAAAAAATATTAAATCTTTCTTGAATATTAGTTATATTAAATATAATATGCATAAAATATATTAGGAAAACATTTAAAAAATATATGTTTATGTAGCATTAATAATATTTTTATTGCAAATGTTTTCTCAATATATTTTTCATAATCTGCAGAATATTTTGCTTTGTGTTCTGTAGATATTTATTTCATATAAAAAAAAAAATATTGAAGTTTTGCTTTTGTACATTTGGTGGTAGGACGAATAATATAAAATGGGTAAAATATGCATACATATTAAGTAGGTATGTACCTATTTAAAATGATAGTTTAAAGATTAATTAGATAATATATATCTAATATGATTTAATGGTATCTAAGTTGAGCCCTGTAACTTTCTATTAATATATGTGCGTTTTGTATTATATTAATTTGTAATATTTGTAAGTTGCGAAACGTCCAAACAAACACCTCTATTCATTACGGTGCCGGGTTATATGATTTAGTATTGTTTATGCGTCTATGGATTAGGTACATACAATGCATACGCGCACGTGCGTATCATCAACGTTTTCATTCGTTTGTCCGTTACATGTTATAGTTTATAATAGTATACGATTAGGGCAGATTAGGGTTAACTGTGTAATTAATGCGGGTAATTGCGGAGTGTGTTTTAGTTTTTGTGGTGACTACGAGGTAAGCAAAACTTTGAACATGTCATGGCATTTATAAGATAATTGGAATGCTCAATATCGCTATGTACAGAAATCGTTTAATAATATAATTGTACAAATTTTATGCATCATATATGTACTGCATCTACCAGATAAATTGCTAGTTGATTTGCTTAAGAGATTCATCTCGTTAGATAAGCGTCATAACCTCAAATAGAGGTTAGAATACGTTGTGTTGTTTTATTGTTTGTACGTAGAATGTTTTCAAATATTATAAAATAAAGTAAAAATAAGTATCGTAAGTATTAGAATGTAGCTACCACTCCAATTATTGTAAATGTTCCAAATGTATTAGTAGGTGTTGATAATGTTGTACGATGTTTTATTCATGGTATGATCTAAGACAATTGGCATTGTTTTCGAGGCCACAAGGAAACGCCATGAGAGCGCACTACCGAAGATATGAAAAAAGCCAAAGAGTTGTACCTGGCACCAGCCAAGGCTAGACTTAAAAATGAGTATTTTTCATTTTTATTGGCTTATTCAAATAAAATGATAATAAATACGTTTGTTTTTTTATTTAGAACACTTTAATTAAAAAATAGTGATTAATTTGATAAACCTTCAGTATGTCTTAAAAGATGCCAGAATTATTGATTAACTTGTATGGTGAGTGTGAAAAAACAAGTTCTTGCCTTTTAGACAACTCTATGTATGTTTCAACTTTTCATTATCGACGTTATACATTCTAAATGACCAAGAACAATTTTAGTTCATTTTGACAAATTAAATAGATTGCATAAAAAATCTCAATTTTCATATAAATATTTTAGAAAAAATATAGCGCTTACATTAATTTTAAAATATGGAATAAATATTTTAATTGAATATTTTATCTTATATTTAGAAAAATATGAAAAATATATTCAAAAACCTCTCACGAAAAATATTTATAAAATATATTTTTAAAAATATCTATGTAATATTTCTGGCTGTTAGGGTATGGACAAATTGTAAAATGGCAGTCTTATTTTTCTAACATTTATTCGTAAAAAGATCTTTAAAGACTTAAAAACTTAAACTTCCATCTACGAGGTCATTTTCGCCATTACCAAAAAGTCCAATCACTTCTCTTCATCTCAATTTTCAAGCGAATGTCCGAACGCTTGGGTTTAAACTTCAGAACCTTCTTTTCTTTATAAATTCCTCCTAAACGGCTTTTACATATCCCATCTCGATTTTATCGCTCGCGAGACAGGTCGATGCTTATTGAGGTAAAAAAATTTACATTTAAGTCTGTAAAATGTCGCGCATACGAAACAGATAAGGAGAAATTTATTAAAACTATCCCGTATTTTTCCCTCATCCTTATATAAGAGGTGCGTTTAAACCCACTCGAATATTATCATATCAAAAGCATACCCACTATACAAAGACCGTTGAATATAAATACGATGTCGGACGGCGGCGATGCAAATATTGTGAGAGTAAAATGTCACGACGTACGTGTATTTCCAGCTCTGAAAATTGACCGAGGGAATTTAGTATTCGAAATATTCGTCTATACGTATACCTGCCCGTTTTAATTGTGTTATCCAGCTTTCAACGCGGTTGGGTTGGTATGGTGGGTGTCACTGTGGCGTTCTGCATGAACGAACTAGTTTCAGCTGCTGATATACTCGTGTTTAAGTTTAATTAAAAAGTGAATTGGCTGTCAATGGATTCGTTCAGATAGAATTTTAATCGTGTAAAAGTCGATATTTTAGTAATGAAGTGGTATCACTAATATGGATCGTAGTAATGATTTGATATTCGATAGAATTATTGTGTAGAGATGATAAATTCTTTATTAACATGATGTATTTTCGATTCTACCCATTTACATAGAAATTGTGGATTAACCAATGCTTCTATGGGGATCCATTTATGGGCATGAAGTATTTTAGATGTCTATCAATTAGAAAAGTAATGCATAAATTTAATTTACAACAAATTATTTTAGTTCTGGAACGGACAGAGTATCGTCAACGAAAAATACTTTTATTAAAGATTTTGGTTAAGATATCATTATACAACATTCTACAGGGTGATTCTCAATTTATGCGACAAACTTTAAGCGCTGATTCCTGGGGTTATTTTGATCATAAAAGTTCATAAGAACATATGTCCAAAATCGCTTAGTTCTAAAGTTGTACAATGTTTAATAGCAAGTTAACATAATTAATGTTTTTATTATAAATTAACAAAATAATTAATAAAACAAAATTAACTTATACTAACTGTTGAAAATGACCGCTCCCAACTGCAAAAAAGCTTCTATCCTCCGTCGTATTGACTGGCGAGTCCGTTCTAAAATACCAGGGGTATGTCGAATTGTTTGAAAAGCTGCGATAATACGATTTCTCAGTTCATCGACATTTTCAATGGGAGTCGTATAAACTAATGATTTAAGGTGACCCCAGAGAAAAAAAGTACAAAGAATTTAAGTCTGGAGACCGAGGAGGCCACGGTTGTGGACCTCCCCGTCCTATCCACTGATCTGGATACGTATTGTCCAAAAACTCGCGAGCAACTAAATTAAAATGCGCTGGAGCACCATCATTCATAAAATACATTTATAATCTTAATTGGAACGGAACTTCTTCCAGCAGTAGGGATAGCTCCTCTTCAAGAAAATTGCGGTATACCTCGCCATTTAACCCCATCGGTAAACAATGTGGACGTATCAAGTGATCTCCAACAATTCCGGCCCACACATTGACAGAGAGATGTTGATGACGGGCATTCACTAGTTCGTGCGGATTTTCTTCGGCCCATATGTGATTATTATGAAAATTAATAATCGCGTTTCTAGAGAAAGTAGCCTCGATGGTGAAGAATATTTGAGCCAAATAGTCAGGATTTTGAGCGATTTTGTGTTGCATCCATTGACAAAAAGCCACTCTTTGCGGAAAATCTGCCGGCAAAACTACCTGCACCCGTTGAATGTGATATGGATACAACAGTTGATCTTTCAATATTCTCCAAACTGTGGCCTGACTAATGTTTAAAGCAAACGCAATTTTTCTGGTGCTTGTAATAGGATGTCCCACAATTTCATTTAGTACCATTTCTTAAACTTGTGGAGTTCTCACTGTAGATGGGTGCCCGTTATCAGTCGTCCGTTTTTTAAAATTTCCCGTTTCACTAAGACATTGGTGAAGACGGGCAAATATTGAATGATGGGGGATGATACGGTTCGGGTATCGTTCTTCATAAAGACGTCTAGCAGCACGCAAATTTCCATTGGCAAGACCGTAAACGAAATGCATATCACACATCTCAGCATTCGTGTAATTCATTTTAGAAAACAGAAACTGGCAATTAACTGAATGAATACTCTGACAACTATTGACAAATATTGAAATGACAGATAAACAATTCCCTCTCAACACAATAGTTTTTGAAGAACCAACTGTTATATTATATCGTGTTAGTCATAGTTCATAATTGATTATTAAACATTCAATAACTTTAAAACCAAACCGTTTTGTACATATCTTCAATATGAACTTTTATGACCAAAATAATCTCAGGAATCAGCTCTTAAAGTTTGTCGCATATATTGAGAATCACCCCAATATATGATTTGTTAAAATTTAATTGTTTACTTTAGAATAATGAGATTTAAATTATAAACGGTGGATTATATTAAATGAAATATAATTATACTCTGCTTAAGAAAAGTCAAATTTCTGCTAATACGGCCCATTACCTCATTCGCATAATTTCTCAGTACTTGCCACAGCAGGTAGTCTTAATGTATAATTTAAAAGAATGTGCCTTTAATTAAAATAAATTGATAAAAAATGTTAATTATATTTCTAAATGTGATTGCTAAATTAATAAATAATTATTTTATGTGAATGTTACAATTATTCTTGAGATTTAGCAGATTCAGGCAGATTAGTTAAAGAAATTCTAGTACTGTCTTCCAATCAGAAAAGGAATCGATGAAGCTTCTCAACTCCATATACTATGAGAAAAACCTTCCAGCATTTTTTTTTTTTGAACCTGTGTACTGCAAATTACACTTTTTTTTGTATGATTCCAGTAACAGTATGCAAACGTTAACGTTAACATTCCTTTATTAGTATCCTAATTATTTTTTAACAAAGAACAATTGTATTGCCGAAACTTTAATTTCAAATTCACTATTCACAATATCCCATTAGTAGCACCCTTTGTAATAGACGTTCTCCTGTCGAAAGGACGAACAATAAAAGCTTATTTTAAGTTCCACATTCAACGATAATACACGTATACCCATTCTGCGTACTTATCGGATCAATTAGAGTTTTCACCCAATTAGACAAATATAACAAGAGAAGGACGCCTAAAATTCGTTAATAAATTTTAACAAACGAGTTCGGTGTGTGTTGAATAACGTTTTTCAGTAAAATAATCCGGCGGTACTCACTGACCCGTCATCTCGACCGGCTGAGAGCTTCACTCATACAGGATAATTAGGATGGTTCTGCGTTTGAGCCAGGTCGAACTCTGCGAGGCAAGTAACTGTGGAAGGAGTCTTGTTATACTGGGTGAGTTTTTTATCTTGAAACAGCGGAATATCTCTAAAACACTGCATCAAATCAAAAAAAAAGATCTTAATAAGATTTGTTATAATGTAGGGGGCTCACTGAATGGTGCCGAACTCGATCCCCCACCTCATCCCTCCCAGAGTGGGAGGGGGAACATCTTTGAAATCTTAAATGGGAAGCCTCATATTGTATTGCAGATTCGGATTCTACGCTATCAAGTAGGGGAAGGTGGGGCAAGATGGGAACATTAAGCTTTAGAACACTGCATCAGGATTGCAAACTGATATACAAGGCTCTAAGTACGCTTGTTGTAATCTTTAAACATTTATCTGCTGATGGATGAATTTACAATTTTTCGATGGGTAGGTACTCTTGATGTTGTGAGAAAATTTTTGAAAAGAAATGTGTAAATACACCGTCTTGCCCCACCATGGGGGCAAGATGGGGTTCCAGGTGAGTTAAGAATCGGTCATACCATAAATCTAGGTAATAGGTAAAAAAAAAAATATTCTTAAAAACATGCAGAAACAAAGCTTAAACTCTTTAGAGCGGAACTACTTAAAATAAAAAAAAAATACAATAACGATAAGAATATTAAACTTAATCTTCACAATTGAGACAATAGAAGACGAACTCATCCACGTTATTCGCACAGCCTCCATGTACCCAACCTCGCCATCCATGGCATTGTATCAATACTTCCTCTTACAATACTAACATTGAGCGTCATCTTCCTCAACAGAAGAACTTGATTATTTCCTTGATGTTTTCTAAAAGTCTATCTCTTTGCTTTTCTTACAAAATTCGGCTTCTTGATCTCTTCTGTTTTCTTCTTTGTCATTTTTTTTCTTTTAACTCTCCCTCAGCACTTCTAGTTGCCTTAGGGATTCTCCAGACTTCTATTTTCTTGTAGCATATTTTTATACGTAGTGCTTGTAAGGATTATTGTCTTTCCCTTGTTATGCTTTGATTGAGCCTGTACTTTATTCCTAACATGAGAAATAGGGATTATGTCTTCGAGAAAGCATAATGGCATATCCAGGCATAACGTACCAGACTGAAGGGTGAAATAATGATGTCCCCATGTTGCCCCATACTAATAGCCCCATCTTGCCCCTTTGGGACATTTTCTGGTTATGTTATAATAACATATTAAATATTTGAAATAAACAAATAGCACACTATAGAAAATACATACAATACATGTCAATTGATAAGCACAAAAAAGTGTAGTTCTAAATAATTTACTTATGCTTCCGATACTGGCCGTTGAACTCACCATCAAAATAATAACGAAATTCTGGAAATTGCAAAGTTCACGCACAAACAGCAATAACTTTATTATTACGACTAGTAAAGTTTCCTACATTACAACAAACATAAAACAGCACCTGTCAATATTAGGACTGCTATTATTTGACAAATGTCTCGTGGTCCCATCTTGTCCCACCTTCCTCTATGTAGTTTTTGTTTGAAACTTTTTTTCGTTTCGTAATAGATTCCGCTGTAATCGCAAAAAAAAAAACAAGATTATGAACGTCTAGAAAAAATACACAAAAAAAGAGAAGCAAGCAAACATGATTTTGTGTTTTTTTATTTTAACATAAACTAACATTTCAAAAAGCCATGTATTCGAAACTGTGCCCCTTCACTTCGATACAATTTATTTATTCGCAATTGGAATGCTATTCAACGCTAACAAAACCGTAACTTTTATCAGTACTTGACAAGCTGTGAATACTTACATATTGTCCGATCCCCATTTAGATTATTAATTATTAATCCAATACAAATTAGTTAGTGTTGAATATTTGAACAGTAATGGAGGCTATGGAGGGTATGATAAAGTAAAGTTCTACGTTGTTGAATGGCTTTTTGAAATGTTGTTTAATATTAAAATTAAAAAAACCACAAAATCATGTTTGCTTGCTTCTCGTTTTTGTGTATTTTTTCTAGACGTTCACAATCATGTTTTTTACGCTTACAGCGCAATCTGTTACGAATCGAAAAAGAGTTTCAAACAAAAACTACATACTTGATGGCGTAGAATCCGAAACTGCAATACAAAATGGGGGTTCCCATTTAAGATTTCAAAGTTGTTCCCCCTTCCACTCTGGGAGGGATGAGGTGGGGGATCGAGTTCGGCACCACTTAGTGAGCCCCTTACATTATAACAAATCTTATTATGATCTTTTTTTGATTTGATGCAGTGTTTTAGAAATATTCCGTTATCTCAAGATAAAAAATTCACCCTATATATCATCAAACGTATAGATTGAGCTTTCGCGTTTGCAATGAAGTCAAAAGTAAAATTGTTACCTACATAATGCTTTGTATACTTTATATGTATTTTTTTATGTTATCGTCGTAAATTGATTTAGAATAAAAAATATGTTAATATATAAATGTATCTACAGGCTGTCCCACTGACGAATGGATCTTTTGTTTACAGCTCTCTTTTCGACTTAAAAAAAAGATTTTTTGTACAGAAATTTTATAAAATTCAATGGTTGCTCTTTGTATGCTCTATAAGTGAAATATGAGTTGATGTTTGGGCTGTTTCCATCGTCTGTTGATCAGGGCAACCCTGATGATGGCAGTAGAAACACTGCCGAAACGTCGGATTTAAACAATCCAACAGACAATCGAAACTGCTCCATTTACAGTCTACTTATATTCCAGTAATCTATCGTAAAGAATTTCACGTCATGAATTTTATAGGTAAGTTTATAGAATATAATATAATGTTATTATATTTATTGTATATATTGCCTGATTTAAATACATTTATAGTCGAGAGTTCACATTTATTTTAGTTTAATTTGTGTTTTTAATTTACCGTTAAATTCTTCAATAATTATTTTTTCTTTGTTTGAGTATACAGTATTGGAAATATACGAATTTTTACTGGTTTATCACCTGCTTTATTTCTTCCTTTACGTTTCGGAATCAATCCTTTTTTTTTTGGTTCTTTTTCAAAAATTTCTACATAATATCTTTGCCTACAAAGTGCATAAAACCATTGTTTAGAATTTATGATACATTTTTTTTTTTTAAAGTTATTTACAATTATTTTTATTTAATTAATACAAATTGTGTGGAGATATTTTGATTCTTCGCAGAAAAGTGACATATCCAATCTCTTATAGATATGAATATCTTTCATTGCTGCGGGCTTCCTACTATCCACCTGTGATACTTCAAGGCTGTAGGAAAATGCATTCAGGTGGTGTAAAATTGACAAGAAATTTTCGAAAAATGCACAAAAGCCAAACCTTTAATTTTGCTATCTGAAATAGTTGGTTTTTTTTTTTTATATTATAACATTCACTTACAGTTTATTGACACTAAAGTGCTGACGGACTAATATTCAAGATATATAGAATGCGCCCATATCATTTTCAAAATTATACTTATTAAAATATCCAAACCTGTCAATCCAGGACAAAATTCAATTTATTTCTTAATTCTACCTGCTATTCATACTCGTAATTTCGAGCAGATTTAATAGACCAGACCATTAATCTAATCAGTTTGACCACTTATAAGAAACCTAATTGAAAATATCTTTTCGTGTCATAATCTGCTTTATACATAATTAAAGTAATTGATACCTATCTTTTTTGAGCGTGAAAGATTAATATAATTTTATTTGTCAGGCAAAGTAAGAATAACCATACTCATCTCCTCACTCATGGTAGTCATGACTCACGTGTGTCATTTAAAATTACAGTTATTTGAAATTGTATTCTTTTTCCAACAATTTCTGTACATCTAGATTGTCCCATCCAAGTTTATTATTGTAAAAATTGTTTTTCATTAATGATTGACTGGTATTAATTCGTATTTTTGTGTTCTTTGTTAAGCGAATTATTACTCAAGATTATTATGTTAACTTGTTTGCAACAGGGACTTATACAGGGTGATTCTCAATGTATGCGACAATCTTTCAGAGCTGATTCCTTATTTTGAGTTATTTTGATCATAAAAATTCATATGAGTATATGTCCAAAACGGTTTGGTTTTAAAGTTATTGGATGTTTAATAATAAATTATGAACTATGACTAACACGATATAATATCACAGTTGGTTCTTCAAAAACTATTATGTTGAGAGGGAATTGTTTATTTGTCAAGTTGTCAGAGTATTCATTCAGTTTATTGCCAGTTTCTGTTTTCTAAAATGAATTACACGAATGCTAAGATGTATAATATGCATTTCGTTTACGGTCTTGCCAATGGAAATTCGCGTGCTGCTACACGTCTTTATGAAGAACGATACCCGAACTGTATCATCCCGCATCATTCAATATTTGCCCGTCTTCACCAATGTCTTAGTAAAACAGGAAATTTTAAAAAACGGACGACTGATAACGGGCACCCATCTACAGTGAGAACTCCACAAGTTGAAGAAATGGTACTAAATGAAATTGAAGAACATCCTACTACAAGCACCAGAAAAATTGCGTTTGCATTAGTCAGCCCACAGTTTGGAGAATATTGAAAGATCAACTGTAGTATCCATATCACATTTAACGGGTGCAGGCACTTTTGCCGGCAGATTTTCCACAAAGAGTGGCTTTTTGTCAATGGATGCAACACAAAATCCTGACTATTTGGCTCAAATATTCTTCACCATCGGGGCTACTTTCTTTAGAAACGCGATTATTAATTTTCATAATAATCACATATGGGCCGAAGAAAATCCGCACGAACTAGTGAATGCCCGTCATCAACATCAATTCTCTGTCAATCTGTGGGTCGAAATTGTTAGAGATCACTTGATAGGTCGACATTTTTTACCGATGCGGTTAAATGGCGGGGTATACCGCAATTTTCTTGAAGAGGAGCTACCTCTACTGCTGGAAGAAGTTCCGTTGCAATTAAGATTACAAATATATTTTATGCATGATGGTGCTCCAGCGCATTTTAGTTTAGTTGCTCGCGAGTTTTTGGACAATACGTATTCAGATCGGTGGATAGGACGTGGAGGTCCACAACCGTGGCCTCTTCGGTCTTCAGACTTAAATTCTTTGGACTTTTTTCTCTGGGGTCACCTCAAATCATTAGTTTATACGACTCCCATTGAAAATGTCGATGAACTGAGAAATCGCATTATCGCAGCTTTTCAAACAATTCGACATACCCCTGGTATTTTAGAACGGACTCGCCAGTCAATACGACGGAGGATAGAAGCTTATATTGCAGTTGGGGGCGGTCATTTTCAACAGTTAGTATAAGTTAATACTGTTTTACTAATTATTTTGTTAATTTATAATAAAAACATTAATTATGTTAACTTACTATTAAACATTGTACAACTTTAGAACTAACCGATTTTGGACATATGTTCTTATGAACTTTTATGATCAAAATAACCCCAGGAATCAGCGCTTAAAGTTTGTCACATATATTGTGAATCACCCTGTATACCGGTATTAATAAATTTGTTGCTGTTCTTAACAAATTTTATATAATAATGATTTTATTGGCATGCACGCAGTAGTGCCCACAGAGAAAAAGAGATCTTGAAATCAAAGAAATATTTCATTGTGACTATTTAAAAGAACTACTTTTTTCAGTCAAAACATATTTCCTTGAATTAAAAATAGTGCTTACCCTAACTTAAAAAAAAAATCAAAATCACCCCCTACATTTAGAAAAGCATATTGAATTCGATCCGCCAGCTTCACTAATGCAGTCTTATTGTTAGTATATTTGCCCAATTGACAGGCATGTTGAGAGAAGTCTCCCTAATTAGTTAGGTTAATAAATATAAAAAAATACTGGCATACATTTTCATACTATGTACGAATTGATGAAGATTTGTTCCCATTTGAAAACAAGTACAAGGTGATCTTAAAATTGATCAGATCTTTTCTCTTTTTAAGATTATTTTTACAACCACTACATTACGACTCAAAAAAAAGAAACAACACTCCATACCACAACACAAAAAGTGTTACATCTCAAGTAGTCAAACGAAAAAGAGCAATTTGCTCAACAAGTAGGTTAACAAAACAGAAACGAGACTATCATCTGATGCGTACGTGCTACGGAATTGCCGCAAATATCAGAGTCTTTATTACCGTTTTACTACTGAGCAATATGCATATCTGCAAAACGTATTTGTGGCCGTTGAATTCGCGACAATAAAGTCGGAGATAAAAAAAGATTTAAGAGCCGTTTATTCTTTATTATTCTGAAATCTTCTGGCTAGCGATAATGTCACCAGATGTCGGGTTTGTCGATGAATGTGGAAAAATGTGGCGCGGGTATATTGTGATGACAATCTTTTTTATAGGGTGGCCGTGCTCTGGTAACGATTTATTTCGAATTGTGTGAGTTATGCGAATGAGATTTAGTAGATTCATTATTCTATAGTATTGTTTATGGTGAATGCGCAAATAGTTATACTGGGTGAGTTGTTTTATCTCGAGACAACGGAATATCTCTAAAACACTGCATCATATCAAAAAAAGATCTTAATAAGATTTGTTATAGTGTAGGGGGCTCACTGAATGGTGCCGAACTCGCTGTAATCGCAAAAAAACATGATTGTGAACGTCTAGAAAAAATACACAAAAAAAGAGAAGTAAACAAACATAATTTTGTGTTTTTTTTTTATTTTATCATTAAATAACATTTCAAAAAGCCATTACGGTAATTTATATTGCATAATATTATAGCCTCCATTACTGTTCAAATATTCAACACTAACTAATTTGTATTGGATTAATAATTAATAATCTAAATGGGGATCGGACAATGTGTAAGTATTCATAGCTTGTCAAGTACTGAATAAAGTACAGTTTTGTATCGTGAATAGCATTCCAATTGCGAATAAATAAATGTATCGAAGTGAAGAGGCACAGTTTCGAGCACATGGCTTTTTGGAATCTTAGTTTATGTTAAAATAAAAATACACAAAATCATGTTTGCTTGCTTCTCTTTTTTGTGTATTGTGACAAGGAGCATTTCGTGAATTTAAAACCTATTTTTCTATGTTAAATATACTAGAGAAAGAAAACAAATACACTAAAGTTAGCATGATATATGTTGTAGTAGATTCACAACGTTTATTACATGTAATCACCTCGTAAAACTTTTCTATTCCGGGAATATTAGAAACAATATTTAGAGAGAAACAGAAAAAGTCCTTATGTCTATTTAAACCAACATAGATATGAATACAAAAGAAATGCCTTTCATTATTAATCAAACTTGGGTGGGTGAGTTATTAATGCTATCAAAAGGTCTTTCTAATTACTCCTTTGAAACTCTGGGACTGAAGCCTTCAAACCCTCATCTACCTTAATTTATAATTAGCTAAAATTGATTAATAAGTGAGTCCTTTCAAAATGTGTGACGAGAAAAGTGAGTGCTGTGATCTTTGAAAGCGTACCTACAAAATACGAAGGTATTCAAATAGAAATTATGAGCTCTAAAAAATAATAGGAAATTTGGAATGTTTGCTTTGTAATTGATTTAATTAATTTTATAATCAAATTAAACCATTTACCTTTTTATGTACATATAGATATGCAATTCAATGAATCTCTCAGTTAGCATACATGAAAATTTTTATTTTTATCTGTGCAAGTATGAGAAGTTTAACTCATTTTGGATAGTACATTCTGAACGTCAAAGAAACATGCCTAAATACAATGAACCCATAGAATATGTCACCAGGTGGGGTTCATGGTCTATTGTAGGAATAACCATAGTAGCGAGAGCAATGAAAGAGGAATAACACTTGAGTTTTTGCCTAACAAGCATCATCAGCGCTTCTTCAAGTGTATAAACCCACTTTCATCACTATTACCGCACCACCACCACCACCATTGATGCCACACGCGCTAAACTCTCACACGCAAGCAACCGTATCATAAAGCTGGCAGTGCAGTCATTGAACTAGCTCGGATAGTTCATGGACTATCAGTCATGTTAGATAGTTTGTTTAAACGACAATCAGACTGCATTTGATTGTGATTCTGCCTAAAACACGACTCCTCACTATCATATCTAGTTGTTCCCAAGTAGCACATTTTGTTGTGAAAGATTCAAAAGCCTAGTCTGTGTAGCTATTATATTATTAGTAGGAATTTCGTTTGTGTTACAAATCTAAAAGCCAAATTGTTCCTAATGAATAATTGCATTTATAACATTATTAGTATTATTGTATTTAAAATATTGGTTACCACATTATTGTTTTGTATACTTTCGGTATTTTGAGCTATTAGATTGTATTTTGTTTTATTTTCTTTTGATGTTTGAGTTTTATAGTTGTAAAATCTTCTTCATACATAAAATTTAGATATTTTAAAAACGTGCGTTTGTATGTGTAATTTGTGAAACTGAAAATCATAAATATTTAGAAAATAGAATAAAAGAATATACCTAAATATAACAAAAATCTTACAACCTTAAAAAAACATGAAATAAATTAAAATCATACATTTGATTTTAAACGATATAACAACCCTAAATAAGCGAACAAAATTTAAAAACACGCAATATACTTGAAATGCTTCAAATTCATAAACAAAAAAAGGCAGTTGATAATAAAATTGGCATACAATACTTCACAAAACTATATATAACTTAATTTTATAACTAAATCAGTAATATTTTTTAGAAGTCTATTTAATAACAAAATCCAATAATATTTAGCATATTTAAACAAAATAATACTGAACCAATAGAATATGTCACCAGGTGGGGTTCATGGTCTATTGTAGGAATAACTATAGTAGCGAAAGCAATGAAAGGGGAATAACACTAGGAACGTACTTCAGTTTTTGCCTAACAAGCATCATCAGCGCTCCTTTGAGTGTATAAACCCACTTTCATCACTATTACCACACCACCACCACCACCATTGATGCCACACGCGCTAAACTCTCACTCGCAAGCAACCGTATCATAAAGCTGGCAGTGCAGTCATTGAACTAGCTCGGATAGTTCATGGACTATCAGTCCTGTTAGATAGTTTGTATAAACGATAATCAGACTGCATATGATTGTGATTCTGCCTAAAACAGGCGCCATCAGCACTTCGCCGAGTGTATAAACCTACTTTCATCGCTATCACATCTCAAGCTTTACGTAGAATCATCCACTAGGTGAAAAGAGTTCAGCTTGGACGCCCGCTAGATCAATGACCGCATTGCCAGCTTTGTGCTATGGTCGCTTGCAGGTGAAAATTTAGCGTCTGTATCTTAATTAAAATATCATCTTATATAAAAAGTTTTCATGGATAACTAAACATAAACATGAATTTAAAAAAAATTAAATTGTTAAACTTTAATACTGTACTCCCAAAGGGTTCTATTGAAATTCCTAAAAATATGCATGGTGTTTCATTTAAAATAAAAAAAATTTACGTTATTTCCGGCTAAACCGGAAGTCTTTATATTTAATTAAATATGAAAAGTCTTATTAATTAAAATCAAAGTAGCCATTCGAACGGATACAAACATTTGCGTAACCCTGTATATTTATATAAACCAAAGGTTTGTTAAATTCAGCTGTAAAATCCTAGACGATATAGTTTTACATAAGAGAGTTCGTAAATTCCTTGCAACTTTTTACAATTTGCTCTAACCGTTTGTCTAACAATCATTAATGTACAATCTACCCAATTTTTCAAATAGTTCATGGACTATCAGTCCTGTTAGATAGTTTGTATAAACGACAATCAGACTGCATATGATTGTGATTCTGCCTAAAACAGGCGTCATCAGCACTTCGCCGAGTGTATAAACCTACTTTCATCGCTATCACATCTCAAGCTTTACGTACAATCATCCACAAGTAAAAGAGTTCAGGTTTCGCGCCCGCTAGATCAATGACCGCATTGCCAGCTTTATGCTATGGTGGCTTGCAGGTTTAAGTTTAGCGTGTGTATCTTAATTAAAATGTCATCTTATATAAAAAGTTTCCATGGATAACTAAACATAAACATGAATTTAAAAAAATAGGGGTGTTAAACTTTAATACTATACTCCCAAAGGGTTCTATTGAAATTCTTAAAAGTATGCATGGTGTTTCATTTAAAATAAAAAAAAATTAACGTTATTTCCGGCTAAACCGGAAGTCGTTATATTTAATTAAATGTGAAAATCTTATTAATTAAAATCAAAGTAGCCATTCGAACGGATACAAACATTTGCGTAACCCTGTATATTTATATAAACCAAAGGTTTGTCAAATTCAGCTGTAAAATCCTAGACGATATAGTTTTACATAACAGAATTCGTAAATTCCTTGCAACTTTTTACAATTTGCTCTAACCGTTTGTCTAACAATCATTAATGTACAATCTACCCAATTTTTCAAATAGTTCATGGACTATCAGTCCTGTTAGATAGTTTGTATAAACGACAATCAGACTGCATATGATTGTGATTCTGCCTAAAACAGGCGTCATCAGCACTTCGCCGAGTGTATAAACCTACTTTCATCGCTATCACATCTCAAGCTTTACGTACAATCATCCACTAGGTGAAAAGAGTTCAGCTTGCGCGCCCGCCAGATCAATGACCGCATTGCCAGCTTTGTGCTATGGTCACTTGCTGGTGAAAGTTTAGCGTGTGTATCTTAATTAAAATGTCATCTTATATAAAAAAGGATTTCATGGATAACTAAATATAAACATGAATTTAAAAAAATAGGGATGTTAAACTTTAATACTGTACTCCCAAAGGGTTCTATTGAAATTCCTAAAAATATGCATGGTGTTTCATTTAAAATAAAAAAAAATTAACGTTATTTCCGGCTAAACCGGAAGTCTTTATATTTAATTAAATATGAAAAGTCTTATTAATTAAAATCAAAGTAGCCATTCGAACGGATACAAACATTTGCGTAACTCTGTATATTTATATAAACCAAAGGGTTGTTAAATTCAGCTGTAAAATCCTAGACGATATATTTTAACATAAGAGAGTTCGTAATTCCTTGCAACTTTTTACAATTTGCTCTAACCGTTGTCTAACAATCATTAATGTACAATCTACCCAATTTTTCAAATAGTTCATGGACTATCAGTCCTGTTAGATAGTTTGTATAAACGACAATCAGACTGCATATGATTGTGATTCTGCCTAAAACAGGCGCCATCAGTACTTCGCCGAGTGTATAAACCTACTTTCATCGCTATCACATCTCAAGCTTTACGTACAATCATCCACCAGGTGAAAAGAGTTCAGCTTTCGCGCCCGCTAGATCAATGACCGCATTGCCAGCTTTATGCTATGGTGGCTTGCAGGTTTAAGTTTAGCGTGTGTATCTTAATTAAAATGTTATCTTATATAAAAAGTTTTCATGGATAACTAAACATAAACATGAATTTAAAAAAATAGGGGTGTTAAACTTTAATACTGTACTTCCAAAGGGTTCTATTGAAATTCTTAAAAGTATGCATGGTGTTTCATTTAAAATAAAAAAAAATTAACGTCATTTCCGGCTAAATCGGAAGTCTTTATATTTAATTAAATGTGAAAATTCTTATTAAAATCAAAGCTGCCATTCGAATGGATAAAAACATTTGCGTAACCCTGTATATTTATATAAATCAGAGGTTTGTTAAATTCAGCTGTAAAATCCTAGACGATATAGTTTTACATAAGATAGGTCGTAAATTCCTTGCAACTTTAAACAATTTACTCTAACCGTTTGTCTAACAATCAGAAATATACAATCCACCCAATTTTTCAAACCCAAACAGTTTTCTTACCCTATATATATCTTTATAAATCGATTTTCTGTTACTGAATGCTTAATAATTCAACAGCAATACCTTGGTTTATTTATTGAATCCTGCCAGCAGTTGAGGATTTATTGACAAAGCCCCGAAGCCAATATCGCGTGATATAGCTTACAATCTCTTGTTAGAAACACTAACTAAGTAATTCCCTAGTTTATAGTTTAGAATCAGATATTATTCTGTGTTTTTTTTTTTCATCAAGTTTTAGACGTTCAGAATTTCTTTTTACTTTTAAACTGAATTATACTCATCAACACTGGATTCTAGAGCATCAAGAAAATAAATTAGGTCTCTTACTCTTTTTAAACGCCGGTTTTAAAGGACTCCATTTGTCTCGGCAACCTCAGGGACTAATCTTCCACTTGCCGAATTTCTTTTTCACCCTCCTATTACGTTACTTCTGAATATTGCGAACCGGAAATTTCCGCTTTCAAAGTCCCGGTGAAATCGTTAATAAGAGCAAAAGGGAAATAATTGAATTATTCCGTTAGATTTACATAAATTTGCATGAATTTGTCTGGATTTATACGAAAATATTTTGCATGGCGAATTAAAATGGGAGGTGTTTGGGGAATTATGTTTCAATGTTTTTCTATAACGTAATTATTTATTGTTTTCGATGTTTTAAATTTTATTTAAATCATATTTAGCCACTTGATGCTGATACTTTTAAGTTTACGGTTAATCTTTCTAACTGTTTGGCACACTTATTAGGGTATCATTCCGCTAATAGATTGATTTTGCACTTCCTAGCGAAACCAATCGCACGGTTCTTGTATGTAATGAATAGAAGAGACCCCAGACAAGATCCTTGTGGAACTCCCAAAGAAACAACCGACTCCTCACTGTCATATCTATTTGTTCCCAAGTAGCACCTTTAGTTGTGATTACCACTGCTATAGACACAACTACTCCATTATACACTGTCAAAAAAATCTAGCAAAATTACATGTAAAATCGTTGGTAACAAAGTTGCCTACAATTGTACAGGTAAATTTGCTTCATATGGTAAAATTTCTACCATCTAGTAAATTTCACATGCTGATGTACTGTACTGTAAAATTCGTATGTAATATTTATATGAACTGTATCTTTACCGAACATTGAAGTAATTTTCAGATGTATTTTTATAAAGAAAGCAAGTAAAAATACTAAAGAATGGAATATCGCATGTATAAATATACATTGTAGGGTAAATTGTTTTACAGGTATAATTTAATATTATAGCCTATTTTTTGCAGCGTACTATACCTTAAATTAAATTTCTAATTAAACTAGGCCAACGATTCCAATATACATTGGTAACATGGAAATGACAGCTTACTTTAAATAACAATCTAATTTAAAGCATTTTGCACAATATGCAAAACGTTCAATAATATGAAATAAAACTAAAAATTCGTGAACAGGTATTTTTGGGTTTTTTATTTATTAAACTAAACACTCAAAAGATACAAATGTATAAACTTAACGCAATGATTTTTTTCATTAAACAATTTTCAAGGAGAAAAGAACATTTGAAATTGTCTTTTGAAAGGTTCAAAAGCCTAGTCTGTGTAGCTATTATATTATTAGTAGGAATTTCATTTGTGTTATAATCTAAAGCAAAATTTGTTCCTAATGATAATGCATTGATAACATTATTAGGTATTATTGTATTTAAAATATTGGTTACCCAATTATTGTTTTGTATACTTTCGGTATTTTGAGCTATTGGATTGTATTTTGTTTTATTTTCTTTTGATGTTTGAGTTTTATAGTTGTAAAATCTTCTTCATACATAAAATTTAGATGTTCTAAAAACGTGTGTTTGTATGTGTAATTTGTCAAACTGAAAACCATAAATATTTAGAAAATAGAATAAAAGAATATACCTAAATATAACAAAAATCTTACAACCTTAAAAAACATGAAATAAATTAAAATCATACATTTGATTTTTACGATATATGAACACGTAATATACTTGAAATAATTCAAATTCATAAACAAACAACGCAGTTGATAATAAAATTGACATACAATACTTCACAAAACTATATATAACTTAATTTTATAACTAAATACAGTAATATTTTTTAGAAGTCTATTTAATTACAAAATTCAATAATATTTACATATTTAACAATAAATAATCAAAACATTACATTGAAACACAATCTTTAAATAAAACAAAACGATATATTGAAAATTAATGTAAAGTAAACAAAACAATTATGATTTTGTCATTTATTAGACAACAAATTTATTCATAATTTTCATTACCACTTTATGATTTATATTTTTTATATATTTTTAGTTGAAAAAGCTTGCTGCAATAAAAGCGAAACGTCGTTGAACATTTCCATGTTTTTCTGAAGACCTAAAAACCGAAAAAACGAAAAGAAATTAATAAAATGTTATATACAATACATATAGTTAAAATTAAAAAAAATTAATATATGTATGACTAAATAGTCATTTACAATAGATACTAAGAATTATTATCTATACATCATTCAGATTCAAGTTGAAAATGCGATTTCAGGCTGACATAACTTCTTTATTTTAAAATGGTTATGTCTAAAAAAAACTCCAAATTGGGCTTCTGCATCAAATTTCAAAAAAAAAAAAATATAAAAATTGATAAGATTCATTCTTGAATTTATTCAAAGTGGACACAAATATTAATCGTTTACCCTACAATTTATATCTATGTAATTTCATCTGTAACAAATATTAGCTTCCAAAATATGAAGTTGCAATAGATACTACATACTACATCATAATTCCGATATCCTTACTCTCTTGGTTAGAATCTACTTGTATTTATATTTGGGAAATATAATGTATACCTACTTCTGAAAACACTTTACGATTACGTTTGCACCTATCTGATTATAAGTTAGTGTGTCCTTCAAAGTACTATGTTAAATTTTTAAGAACAATTGATAACTACATATACAAATATCTGTAAATGCGTATTTATAAAACTAACTTACCTAATTCTTTTATATAGCACATAATGGTGGACCATGACATTCTTTTAGATAAATTAGCGAATTGTGGCATAAGAGGATTAGTGTACGACTAGTTTGCAAGTTATTTAAGTAATAGAACACATTATGTTGAAATAAATTATGCAAAATCATGTTTTTTTACCAGTAAAACAAGGTGTGCCGCAAGGAAGTGTGCTTGGTCCTCTGCTTTATATTCTGTATGTCAATGACGTGCCTCTGTCTGATGCTGTAATGTTTGCGGACGATACATCAATGCTCGTTAGTGCAAAGAATCCAAAGGAAATTAGCAGAAAGGCAAATAGTAAATTATGTGATATAAACAATTACTTTCAAGAAAATAATTTGTATTTGAATAGTAAAAAGACAGTATTCATCGAATTTAAAACAACAAATACTGAAAAACATTACTCTCATTATATTAAGGTCAATGGTAATAGTATAGAGCAAGTTAATTTCACAAATTTTTTAGGAATAATGATTGATTCTAGGTGTAACTGGAAAAAAAAACACATTGATGCACTAAGTAGTAAGGTAGCCAAAGTTTGTTATGTTTTATCTCGGCTTAAAAATGAAGTGAATTTTGATACGCTGAAAATGTATTATTTTGCCCACTTTCACTCGTTAATGTCCTACGGGATTGTCGCTTGGGGAGCTTCTTCTGAAGTGGATCGAGTATTTAAGCTGCAAAAGTTTACTAGTACAATTACTTTTAACCCTAGTCCTACCAACGTTTTATCGTAACGTGGTCCTACCAAGGTGTGCCTCACAGGCACACATCTATTTGTACACATTGTTGATGTAAATAATAGCAAAATATGCATTATTTATTTCATGTAGTAGGTATACAGTAAGATTAAAACATATAGAAAGAATATTGTGTGTCAGAAGATATAATTTAAAAATAGTACAAGATAGTAAAATATTTGAAAGTTATTTATGTAGTTTGCAATTTGTGCACGTGAGTATTTTCTCTGAATGTTCACCACAAACCGTTTGCTTACACTTATCACATAACTGTGTTGACATTCTGCTTTTCTTTGATGGGCAAATATAGCACCGTTTTCGTTTTCTTACTTCTCGAGCCGAAGACTCCCCTGTGGTTGGTGCTTGATTCAACGTAGTTTGTATCAATGAAGTATGACTTTTATGCAAGCCACTCAAACTACGACGTCTAATTTGCCCAGTACTAATTCTGTGTAATTTCTCGTAAGAAAATTTTGCGAAGTCTTCGTTTTTTGGAAATATGCCAGTCAGGATGGATATTTCTCCAAATGACAAATGAAGCTACTCCACACACATCAATTATATTGAAAAAATAGACCAAAGGCCACCTATTAGTTTTGCGTTTCACTGAATATGTATGTACCATCTGATCAAGTGTATCCACCCCTTCCTTTCGTGGGAATTGTAGTACTTATTGATTTCAGATTTATTTTATTTTCCTCATCAATGGTGGAGTCGTTGTGCATTGTAGATAATACTATGACACAGCGATTTTTCTTAGGTACATAAGATACCAAAGTCATTGTCTTCTGAAAACCAAACAAGTTGCTTTCAATATTCCGTCGCCTGTAAGGTAAAAAATTTGGTGGTATGCAGCGCTTATTTTTTCTGAGCGTTCCTACACAAGTTAGGCCTTTGGTAAGCAAACTGGATGCAAGCTCGTAGCTGGTGAAGAAGTTGTCGAACGTAATACTCCTTTTAGTTCTCAGAAAAGGTTCACAAAGGTCTTCAACCACCTTTTGCGCTAAGTTTTCTGCTCTGTTGAGACCTTCTCTTCCTAAGTACGGTATACCACGTAACGGATAACCAGTTCCACTATCGCATATCCACCAAATTTTCATACCGTACCTATCTGGCTTGCTTGGCAGGTACTATCGGAAAGATACACGACCTCTAAAAGGCACCAGTTGTTCATCGATGGTTAGATTACTGCGAGGAAGATAATATTTCAGCAAGTTTGTATTAACACGGTCCCACAGGTCTCTAATTGGTGCCAACTTGTCCTTTTGCCTTCGGAGGGTTCTGGTCGCTTTATCGTCAAAAACGAATAAATCTTAGTAATTGAGTAAATCTATTTCGTGACATACACGCTCGATAAACAGGATTTCCATATAAAGGATTCCATAGCTCATTATAGTCCACCATTCCTTGTTTATTTCTTCCAGCAGTAATCAAAAGGCCCAAGAAAGCACGGATTTCAACGTCGTCAACTGGTTTCCACAAATCACCAAGAATACGAACAGCCTCCTTATTAGTGAAAGTAACCACAATACCAATAACCGTATTATCAAAAAACAAATTGAATGCGTCACAAGGAGTATCAACATGCACTCCAGGTGGAAGTTTCACTTTGTTCAAAGCTGTTGTAATTATGTTGTGTGCACGTTTTTTCCCTTGGCAATCGGCGTGGCATTTAACTCGGTACCATCTTTTCCAATAAAAGTTTGCGAATGGCCGGGCGGTTCATCATTAGCATCACTATCGTCACTTCCTTCTTGTTCATCGATTTCTTCATCGCCAGTTTCTTGATAATCCGCTTCACTAGAAGAGGTTTCGTCATTTGGCTCTTCTTCATCTTCACCATCATTTACATTCCTTCCCAAATCCTCATCACTTTCGTACAATGCATCGAGCAACTCCTTTTCAGTTAGTGGCCGGCGTCGGTCAGTCAACCAATCGGTCATACTTTCTGCATAAATTTCAAAACCAAATAAGCATAAAACAACAAATCTATTTTTACTGGGGTCAATCAAAACTTTATTTTGCTTACCTGGTCTATACTATACTCTCCACTAGGTAAAGGAAATAAAATTAACCAATAGACACCTAAAACGGCCAATGCGTTCGTTAGGTAAAGTCACAAATACACTGATAGCAATGCAGTTTGTAAGCTGACTGTTTTAGCAAAACGCATTTAGGGAATTCCCCTTCATATGCAACTGGAAGTTCTTACATACAAGGGGAAAGTCCCGAAATATTAAAGCATATCTTATTACGGGGGATTTACCCACATACCTAGTTTTAAATAACGTAGCAATGCATTTTATAGTATAATAACAGTATGTGCCTCAAAGACACACCTTGGTAGGACGTGTCGGTAAATTATGTTTAATTTTTTTTAGTAAAATAGGAAAAATATTTTTAAAAAATTTTTATGTCATTCTGTGTTAAATAGTTTATTTTGAGAATACAAAAATCCTCCAGTCTGTGGACAGTTAACTTACAAAGTTCCAGCAATTTCAAAATCAATTGTGCCTCAAAAGCACACCTTGGTAGGTTTAGGGTTAAAGTGCACTAAATACCCAAAAAAATTGTCAATTTTACACTTTTATGTAAATTTTGTTAATAAACACAAATTGTACATGTTTTTTCCTGTATTTCCCTTTTGTTGTATCTTAAACTTGCATGAAAAAGCTATAAATTTTACCGAAATTTCTTTTTCCATGGCAAAATTACTGTAATTTTTTACAGTGTAGTCGATGTTGATGCTTTTTATAACTCAAAACTAACTGTAAAATCATGTACTGTAACTCATACGAAAAGGGTATCTTTAAATATGCATAAAGTAGCAACCAAAAATACTCTCTCATCCCTTAACGCATCTCCACCATTCCAGATGATAGCCAAGGGCAGTCAAGTAGTGGAGCAAGCGAGCTGGTCCAGTCAATCCGCTAGTCCTTCGCCGCCTCCGCCCCCACTACCGCCCCCCGTGGTGGTAGCCAGGTGGGCACGCACCGAACAGAGCAGCGCCGAGTCGTGTCCCCATTGCCGGGGACGGCTGGCCTCCCTGCCGACACGAACGACCTCGCTGAGCAGCTATTCCGCCTGCAAAGGTAAGGTACACAGAGATAAGAAATCGGGCCCGGGCAGTCTCGAGATACCCCTCACCGGAATTCCGTCGTTCGGAAAATTGGGACGAGCTATATATATTTTTTTCTCGGGTGTGGGGGGGCTTGAAGAAGAAGAAGGGGTGTGAGTTACGCACTCGAAAAGCCAGGTGAGTCGGAAACGGTTAAAGGGAGAATTTGTGGGCGTTGAGACGGCAAATTGAAAATTCCTGCGCGGATTATAGGAAGTAAGGTTGGAGGTGGGAAGATGGCATCGGATGTTTAAAGGGGTCGAAATTAAAAATGGAATATAATCATTTCCAAAAATTATTTTAACGCGTCAAGAAAGTATGGATTCCGAATCTATCCTCAAGTCAAGTACACTGTAACAAGTAAAATGTAATTTTACAAGTGCTTTCAAATATTAGTTTAGATAAGATTAGTGAGAGATAGCATCCGCATAGTTCCATTAATCGTTGTATCCACTGCGACCATTAGGATATACAACGTGTGAATAAATTGTCGCAAAAGCTACACGTAGCGACATACTTCCTTCGTTTCTGAATCGAAAATCTAAATGGTAAAATATTATACTATGCTTCAAGCGTCTTCAGGAGCCACTTGGAAGTAACATACATTTGGCAACACTGTAGTCGCATACTACCGTAATGGTGGTTACAATACTTGTCAAAATTGACAGATCAGAATTTCAAATGACAAATTGGATAACACAAATGATACATAGGGAAAAGCAATAAGAAAGCTTTATTAAAACAGAATTAGTAGTTTTGATTTTTCGAACGCATCTCTTGTAATAAATTAGCGACACTATTACCTACGCATATGTCAAATTGATATCCGTCTGTTTGTAAACACATTTGTAATCTACGAGGTATTGTCTGTATTACTTGTTCAAGCCTTTCCGGTGTAATTTCTAATACTGCCGCGTTAATTCGTCCTATAACTTCGTCAGCGTCTTGTGGAGGTGTTGCGTAAACTTTCACCTTTATGAAATCCCAAACAAAAAAGTCTAAAGGATTTAGGTCGGGAGACCTTGCACCTTAGTTATATGGTATGGATAAAGAAGGTTTACACGTAGAACCAAATGAACGGTCTTATTACTGCGAATATTGAATGTGGACGCCAACTGTCGAGTACTGACGGAGGGATCTTCATGTACTGAGTCTAGAATTTCCTCTTCCAGTTGTAATGTACGCCGTTGTCTAGGTCTACCAGCGTTGGCATTTCTTTTCTTAAACGAACCAGTTTCACGTAGACGTTGGTCCAGCCGTCGAAATACGTTTCCAGTAGGATGTCTCCGTTGGAAACACGTACGCGATATTCCTGTTCTGCCATGTTAGCATTTCCATTACAAAACCGTATACACATATACATATCGCATATTCATTAAATGTAAAAAACCCATTGTAAATAAACAAAACAATAATACGAGAGAACGATAAAAATACTGAAACAGAAAAACTAATCAAGAGAATACGAGTAATCACGAAAAAGAGCAGAGCTTGCATAAAATTGTAGCAGATTAATGTCAAAATTTGACAGTAATGGTTTTGATTGAAATCAAATTAGAATACACAGTCATTGTCCTACAATGTTACAAATGTGTTTTTCATGAGAGGATGCTTATGAAGAAATGTTGAAACCAGGCTCTAAAATCAAAAAGAAACTGTTTACGAAAAAAAAGGAATAAGAATCGTCTAAATTCAAAATTGCAGCTATCTATACCGACAAATAACGAACAAAACGCTTATTAAGGAACTAAAAACCGAACTTCAAGAACCTCGTGAAGACTTATGAAGCATAGTACCTACAATATTTTACCATTTAGATTTTCGATTCAGAAACGAACGAAGTATGTCGCTACGTGTAGCTTTTGCGACAATTTATACACACGTTGAATATTAAGTTTCGATTTCTGAATAAATAAAAATATTCAGATTGATAATAGATTTTTTGTGTGTGTGTTGATTATCTTGCATTCATTAATTTAAAAAGAAAAACTTCATTTATTAATAGGTATGCACTATACAAGTATTTGTTCCAACAATAATGTTCGAAACTATTTCCTAATTAATAAACCAGCGTTATCATCGTTAACATCAACAACTCCTAATTACATTTACAACAACGTTAATTAAATATATCTCCAAACAAAAGTCGATATCTGCACGATGTATTCGATTGACTCCTGTGAATGTCACGTTGACACTACACCGATTTCTATCATCGGTAGGTACTCAACGGTTCGCTATAATACGATTGGGTATCAGCGGATGATACAATCGATAAACTTCCATCAAAAGATTTCATTGTTCCAAAGCACTTATGCGTTCACGATTCGACAACAATGGACAAACGAATCAGAAATTTATAACGGGGTCTCGATTGTCAATCTTATTATTGTTATAGTAAGCATAAGGTTCAGTTTTTTTTTATCTTTTCGTGTGTGGTAAGTGGTAATTGGTTGGATATTTTTGCACGACTCTTAATCAGTGATGAAACGATATTTATTCATTTCTAATCTGTCGAAATATAATAAAGGCTATTATATATTAAATATTTTCAGCAGATTTGTTTCAATAAGGTATTCTTTCAACGAAAGACAGTCTATTCTAATTTAAAAGGATAATCGAAACAAAATCTTTTATTGTAAACTCGTATTGCTTTTCTACTGCCAAAAAAATATTGATTACAAGCAGTGAAATGTGTTTGAAGATTTTTTCCAATAGTTGAATTTTCTCTGCTCTATTACACCTTTTAGTCTTTCCAGTATATATTTTACAAGTAATGAGAATTTGTTGGCATATCCTCTAAAATACACCATCATAGGGCTAATCCACAAAAAGGAGATAAATCAAATATTGTCAATTATAGACCGATAACGCTAACATCATTAATTTTAAAAGTAATAGTACAAAGCAGAATGATACAATTTATAGAGCAGTAAAATATCTTAACTAAAAAATCAAAATGGTTACATAAAAGGCAGATCTACAACAACAAAATAGTACAGAGATTGAACTTTGATAGAGTCACTAGGAATTTTCATGGATCTTTCACAAGCTTTTGATAGCGTCAACCACAGCGTTCTGTTGGCAAAGATCGAGAAATGGGATTTAAAGGGGTGCTCTGCAGTGATCAAATTCTTTATAATGGATAGGAAACAATACATATAGATCCCAATGGGGCAGTGTGCAGATTGGAGTTGCTCAAGGATCAATTTTGGGTCCACTGTTATTTTTATTATATATAAATGATTTGCCAGGAGTTGTGTAGAGCTTGATGGTCCTTTTCGCAGATGATTCGGCAATGGTTGTTAGGGGCAATTCCTTAGTGGAGGCAATCCGAATAATTAAAATATCTTTAATATATTTAAATATGAATGGTAGATAAATGAAGATGCAACGAGAAAACACTGCTTGTTTACGGTAGAAGGCCAGATGGTTTACAAAATGAGCGGGCGTGACACGGGCGTGGGTGCAGGAATATTTTGTCGTACTCCAACAGTTAGAAGGTATTACGACCTTGGAAAACACACAACAATCTTTAAGGCGGAAATCTATGCCAATGAGACGTATACTAGAGAGATTTTCGATAAAAACTAAAAACTATGCCTAATTTAATATCCCTAATCTGGGTACCTGGTCACTCACTCATTCCCAGAAACGAAGAAGCAGCCACCCTTACAAAAAAAGGATACTGTTAAACAATTTCAGGGAGCAGAACCTGCCACTGGCTTAATACCTACGGTAGCTAAACAGAAAATAAAATTCTGGGCAAATTAGAAATTGTACCAAAACTGGCCTTAGTTTGGTGCGTGCGAAACAGTGTATTTCAATTAGTCATGTCAGAACCAGGGAACTGTTTGAACTTGATCGTAAAAGTGTCAAGGTGTCTTTACGGGTCACTGTAAACTCTGAAAGCACTTATACAAAATCGGATTCTCCAATGGGATTGAAGGCCGACAGTGTTTAGAAGATGAATAGATGGATGAGCATATTTTCTGCCACTGCTGGCCGCTACAAGAATCAGGTATGTAACCTTCGGAGAGCTTTATCCTTTCCTAGAAGACCTGAAATGGTCTCATTCAACAATCTCATTCAGTAAGATGTTGAGGGCCTGAAATTGTTGGATAAACTTTAAGATAACATCCCTTCTAAATGAACTATATCTTGTTGGTTAAAACATAAAAGTAAATTCTCTGAAAACACAATATACTCTTAGAACAAATAGTATAAATATTTGCATTGAAGTATATATATTTTTTTAAAGCTTTATATCTTGACCATGTATATATAATATTTGATTTCCTTTTTCTTGGTTTTTAGGTCTTTAATATTAAAACATGAATGAATACGACGACGACGACAACGTTTCGCTTTATTAAAAAGCTTTTTCAAGTAGATATATAAATAATATTATGAAGTATAATATTTTCTCCAAATGAACATTGTTATTGTTGTAAGGAATAAACCTATCCAATCATAGTGAGAAAGTCTGTAGATTCAAAATAAAATCCCTGATACGTTTGGTATAATGAATTACTATATAAAATTATTAAATGTTTTGTACTGAAAACATGAAATATCAAATTGAAATTCGTTTAAAAGAGTTTTATTTCAAACTACATTTTATTTAGTACGAATCGCTATTGATCTATTCAAACTAATATGTTGTTAAAAAAAAGTAATTTGATTCTCAAAGCGAAAAAAAAGTTGTTAAAAAATAAATTACTCTTCGAAGATTCACCGTAATTTGAATAAACACTTGAAGTAATATTTACTTTAATTAAAAATTGACTTGTTAGTCGTTTTTCCTCACAACAAATCTCTTTTTCTACGTATAAGATGTTCTCCTACCTACTACAAAAAATACCTTAATACTACCGAAATTTCTTCATCTATTTGAACGGTCGTACGAAACTTATTCTCAGAACAAGGCAATCATCTCATCGCCACACACGACAAAAAATTCTTCGGTTAAAAGAAGCGCGCCAGAAGGACATAGGAGCATAGTGGCAGCGTCCGAGCGGCCGGCAATAGCTTAATTTACGACATTCTTATTGCGATCAAAGCCGGCCAGAGCAGGCACCTAAAGAAACCAACTTCCTATATAGCGTTCGTTGTCATTACCGTATCTTTTTATGTCTTTACGACTGCTGGTCGCACGTCAATTATACGAACTATAATATAGCTTACGTGTTACGGAGGAATTTGCGTGAATGCGTAGGTAATTATAATAATAAAAAAATACGATTGGCTAATTGCATTGGATTTAACGCAAATTTTGGGTGTGATTTTGCATCGGTACCTAAAAATACAGATAATTAAACGCCTGTAGCAGTCTTTGGTGATAAAAGTTGGGAGAAAAAGGCATTACGATCGTTCAAGCCAGCGGTCCATTTTTGTTTTCCATAACCATGCGCTTTTCTGAAATAAGCCGTTTGTGCGCAATGTTCCTTAACGGATGCTGTGATTAATAAAACTGCAGCGTAAAAGAAATGTATCTACCGTTTCATGAAATATCAGCTTTGAACAACCACGCTAAGAATAATGTTGGTGGATTGTTAACAGAAGATTTGTACATATACAGAGTGTTATCAGTGGCGGTTGGTGACAATATTGAGTGGTAAGGCCAATGTCGGGCCAACTCTCCTTCTCCCTCCCCATTTTATTAATTTTACAAAGTTCGAATCAGCTTAGCTCAGCTTGCAGTAATTTATCACTTCGTTTATTGCTAACTATCCTTAACGTAATTTTTTTTTCACTACCTATTGAAGATATTAATTAATAAATAATAAAACACACTAAATTAAAATATAGTGTGCCGAAAGCATTTTACACACTAAATTACGATATCCTTTTAAGTAAATTGTGGGCATATGGAATACGCGGTACCCCCTAGAGCACTTTAAGTCGTACCTGACGAATCGAAAATCTTTCATTGCTATTCACAGTCGCGCGAACGAGGTTAGTAAACAATATCTTTCAACTGCAATAGATATCACCTGCGGTGTGCCTCAAGGTGCCATCTTAGGACCTACGCTGTTTGTCATATATGTAAACGACTTGTGTTTGTCATTACCTGCATGTCCTTTTAGTCAATATGCTGATGATGATACCAGTTGTTGTATCGCTAATCCCAACGCTGATGTCGTTGCTATCAGTACGACAAAAACTATCTCAGATATGCGCTCCTGGTGTGAAGGTAACCGACTTTTACTAAACTCTGGAAAAACAAAATTAATACAGTTTCGCGCTGGTGTTGATGCTATTAGCAGTCTTGACGTTCGATGTGATGGCAGGTCGATCGCGGAGAGCAGGTCAGCTGTGTTTTTGGAATTGAAGATTGAGTGTCGTCTAAAATTTGAAGAGCATTGTTACACAATAGAAAAAAAACTTTGTGCAGCGTACTATGGCCTCAGAAACTTGAAGACTGCTGTCGGTGTGGGCGCTTTGCGTGTGTTTTACTTTTCATATGCTGAATCGCGATTACGCTATGCAATTGTTTTCTGGGGATCCGCGCCCTGGGTAAACAGATTGCTTATCCATCAAAAGCGTCTAATAAGATGCATGATGAGGACATCTACTAGAGAATCATGTCGACCATTATTTAAACAATTAAAAATCATGCCTAATCATGCAATCATCTATAAGCTTTTACTCTTTTACAAAACGGCCACGAAAGCCCATTTGTTAAAAATAAGGATATTTATAATCCTATGACAACACGTTCAAGAAATCAACTAAGTGTACCAGCTCATAAAACATCACTATATGAACGTAGCTCATACTATAGGTGTGTAACTTGTTTTAATGCACTACCTGAAGGTACAAGATCAGCCGGTTCTCTAAATTCATTTAAAAAATGTTAAAATCATTTATCTATGAGCATTGCTTTTATACTATTGAGGAATTTATAAACCGCAACAATAGGGCTGCACTATAGCTGCAGTTCGATTTCGTAGAAGTTACTTGATGTCGTCCATTATTTCCTCCTTCTCCCTAAAATGTAGGGTAGCATGTGTGAATTCTATTAGTTACTGACAATGTCTATAAAAAAACAAAGATATCTTCTAGTACACGGTCCACTTGTTTACATTCCTCCACCTAAGTACCGCAAAACTATTCAGGCGTTTTTGTGATTTTATATCGACGAAAACATAACACGACACAGCACATGAGTGTTATTGAAGCGGAGATCGATAGATATAATGGATATTCTAAGCGTAAGCGGACGTATTTCTTGCGAAGAATGGGACACACCATTTTTATTTTCTCTATTTGTTTACTTAAGCAAATGAATTGTCTTTTACTTAAAACACTATTATAATATACATTTTTATGAATAACTCCCTTATTATATTTATTATTTCATTTTCATAATTTTTACCGTAAGAAGGATATGAATGGTAGTTCATTTTTAATAATAATAATAATAATAATAATGTTTATTTTGCCAACAGATAAGTAAAATCCAATGAGGACAATATATTATACATATTAAAAATAATAATACACATTTAATTATATAAATCAATGCAAAGAACAAGAACTTTACAGCAAATCCAAATTTGATAAGGGAAAGTTAAAGACGTACCTAATAATGATACTATTATTGGCAACCTGTCCTATAACTATCGAAACCATGTCGGCACAAAAACATCCTTAATCAAAATATTCGCATTCCTGGAAGAGTGAACAAGCGGAGCCCTCTGAAGGATGTTGGTCCTAGGCGTAGGCAATGCAAAGCTCGGCGATCTTCTGGAAGTAATATGTGGCAGGAAAAGGTTCGTTCTGGAAAGTGACAAGTGAGACACTTTCTCTTAGTCTCCTCAGGGATAATGCGTCCATACTATGTCTCATCAACAAAGACGCATAATCAATGTTTCTTTCTGGATAAAACACCATCGATTCTAAACTTTAAATATTTCAAGAACTTTTGTTGTATTCGTTCAACTTCAGCTGAGTGACTATTATATACGGGTATCAAACAACTGACGCGTATTCTAACTTACTACGAACGTAAGCAAAATATAATGCGTTGATGGCATTCACGTTGGTAAAGTTCCGCGTCATTCTTGTGATGAAGCCAAGAGAACTAAATGCGGATCTAGTAATATTTGCGGTATGGTCTGAGAAGCATAGCTTACTATCAAAAGCAACTCCAATATCTTTCACGGAGGTTCTTCATTCAATGAATGTGTTGCTAATGCGGTAGGAGACATTTAAATAATTAGTTTTTCTGGTAGAAGTCACAACACAACATTTAGTTTCGTTCAACCTTAGATTATTCATTACGCACCAGTCACAGATCATATCTAAGTTACGCTGCAAGAAGTGTGCATCATTCGAGTCGTGTATGCTGTGATATATCTTAAGGTCGTCCGCGTAGGCCAGAACTTCACATTTCAGGGACGCTATCAGATCGTTAATAAACAGAGTGAACATGAGAGGACCCAGATTTGAGCCCTGCGGTACCCCCGATGTTGGGCGAAATGATTTCGACATATAGCCATTATATGTCACATAGTTCAGCTACCAGTCAAGTAGGAGTCGAAGAATTGAATCAAGGAGTCACTAAAGCCACAGTACGACAATTTCCGCAGCAACGCTAGATGATCAAGAGTGTCGAAGGCTCGACTGAAGTCCGTATAAAAAATATTTATTTTAAAATTTTGAAATACTATAGTTATTAATTTACGCACGATGTCATCCTACAGTAGTACTACGCTTTACTACCATAATTAATAAATATTAAATATTCTTAAACAGAATTTTTATTGCGGGGGAAGTGTCTAAACCGAAGTTCATATGTGACCGTCACCTACATAAGTCTCTGCTTTCAATAGCCGATCTTCGATGCCCGTCTAACTCACACACTCGCTTTAGATTTCTCTTCTCTTTGAGTATTACTACTACAAAATTCACCAGAAAGGACAGAACTATTGAAATATCTGATGTTTCAGTACCTAACTCAAAGGGTTTTAAGGGAATTCCATGTATTCAAAGTTGCAAGTATATTGTTTGTGATATTTTGATTGAAAATCTTTAGTAAGTATTAGATATTCTAATTCATACGTAGCATGCGATTTAATCAAGCTAAATTATAATAGATTAACGCAACAATAGATTTCCTAATGCCTTATGGCATTAATTGGAGCACCTTCCCTATAATTACCAAATAAATTTCTGATATCCTTACACATCTAGACAGCGAAACAGCCTGTGGATAAGTTCGTGAATGTTTAATAAAATAATTCGGCATTTCGAATACCACTAAGTTCTAAGTTTTACATATGGAGTCGAACTTATTATTAGAAAGGCAAATCGTGGAAAATTATGGCTAAGGTCCTAAATCATTTTGTGGTATAGGCATAATTATATATTTCAGATTCGGAAAGGCTGTTATTATTCATAAAGGATTTTAAACACACATTAATCATTGCGGGCATTATCTATACTAGGAGTGATAGCTGTAGGGCAGGCACAATGTATATATGTTGGTATGTAGTACCTAATAATATCATTGTATTAAAAAAGACATCGTGATATTATTGGTGGATTCTTGTAGCGGAAGATCAAACCCAGAGTGTTATTTAATGGTCTGCATCGTTAAAAGATGTAAAAAGACATGCTGGTGATATAGGTAGTTATTTTTTTTTTATTTTATATGCATATTGTGGTATAAGGTGTGGTAAATGATAATATAATAGTAAAAGTGAGCTTTTTGTGCCCGTAGTGAGTATTCTAATTTGCCAGGAGAAATTTGGGAAGGCGAATCTCATCAAGATTATTCGTTAGAGCTGACCCATCTCTTGACGTTACCAAATCGCACATTAAAAAGTCAATCAATGAATTGATACATAATCAGTCCAGAGTGTGGTGGCAAAAGTCACTAGGACTGAGGCAGGCAAAAGAGTTCCTAGAAGAACAGAAGCCTAAATTTAGCTGTCAAAACAATAGTAGATCAGTTCAGTTATCCTGAAGAAGCTGTCAGTATGAACAGCGAAACGTCGAGCGAAAGTTTTGACACACGGCGAAACCCGCAAGAAGCTGTTAGTTATAGTAATAGTAGATCTATTGACTGGTCACTGTAGACTATACGGGCGTATGCACAATATAGTTCTGGTAGATGACGCTACTGGCAGATTCTGCCAAGGGGAGGAAGAAACACTAGTTCATGTCTTGGCACTTTCAATACAACATATTCAAAAACAACCTGGTAGGCTGTCTCCATCTCTTCGTTGAATAATAGTCTACATATAGGTTCATCTTTAAAAGCGCCCATTCTATGCAGGTACTTCCTTAAACAGCCATGTCCTGTTAGCAGGGTCATCACCCCTAACTAAGCTATTACTCGGTGAGGAGCCAGTACATTCCTCAGCTAATGGCCGAGATGGTTGCCCCATCATCCTTTGCTGGTGTTTCCTTTTCTTCTACGCTGTTCCAGTGAACCTGGTCTTTTCTACGATCCTGCATTCAGTCACTGCATCACGTACTGCAGCTTTAGTTATTTCCATACCCGGTTCTGGCACTGTGAATATTATTTCAGAGCACTTTCTTGCAAACTTGTTTTGCAAGTTGGTTGCCTGCTATGTCCTTATGATCCAGCACTCACACCAAAGTGAGTTTATTGCGTCTGGCCAGGATTTTTAGGGTTTCCAGGCAATTCCAAGCTAATTTCGAAGTTATATGATTAAATGATTAAACTACTAGTGTCCTTAGGTCGACTTCGCTATCCGATAGTATAATAACCCTTGGGTTGTTTTTGCAATGTCCTATGGACGCATGTTCCTGTTATCACCATTTGCATGTGGTGTATATTGGTAGAATATTACCCAAATTCCATTTATTCTTTATGATTCAGGGTTTCTCCATATATACCAGCTCGAAAACCTGTGATTCTTTTTGATCCATCTGCATACAAATTTTGGTTTTGAATCTTTGGTTTCCATTTGACGTTCCACTCACCCCCAATCCAAGATAACCTTGAAGGGTTTTTCAAAGGAGAGTTTTGGAATCATCACGTCACTTCTCATTTCAAAGATAAGGTTTGTGATTTCGGCTGTCATTCTGGCATGCCCAGAAGTATTCTGTGTTCTCCAGTTTTCACCACTTTGCAGCTTGTATGTCCCTATTCTTGCTCCTCCTTCAATATAAACATTTATGTATCTTTGTGTATTTAGTAACAACCTGCTTCTGCGTAGTCTTGGTCTCCCAAGCCAGGCAGCCATATAAAACATGGGGGCTAAAGCCTGCAATGGTGCACTGGCTATACATGAAAGTTATAGTACCCTCTATAACTTACACCTCACCAGTCTGGTGGCATAAAGCAAATCTATGTTATGCTGTAAGTACGCTTAGTAAAGTCCAAAGGATTACCTGTTTGGGCATCACGAAAGCCATGTCCTCGACGCCAATGGATGCTATGGAGACCATTCTTGGACCTCCCACGCTGCAGTTGATGTTGTGGTCTGCAGCAACCCTAGGAGCTTACAGAGTAAAATGTAGTGGATGCAAGGGCTTCTCCGCAAAGTCGGAGAATACACTAACACCAGCATCTTCAAACTACATCGAACAGACAGTACCACTGTCCGTAAAGGCGGATAAGATCTCGCCTGCTTTCCGCTTCTCTGGGGGATACAGTGTTGATATCTCCAGTAAGAAAACTGCAATAGCGCTTCTTAGGTCTGGTAGCTCATATGGCAGCATCAAAACCTTCGTCAAGTCCCAACTTGCTGCTACACACTGCTCCTTTTGGAATGGACTCGCTGGTGCTAGACACTGTAAATCTCTAGGGTTTCAACCGAATAAGGAAAGACTCCGTAAGGCAGTCTTTATGTTAACTCTCAGCCAGATTGCCAACTAAGAGGACTAAAATTGACATGGGGGCACAATAGGTCTTTCTGGCGAGTTGCCTTCTTCGGGTTTACACCCGCCCATGGGCAGCAAAAGAAAAAAAAATGTATCAAATTTTCTCGTTTATTGAGCCCTTGCAATTATTCTTTTTATGACCTCATCTTAAAAATACTATAATTCCAGTGGGTGACCTACATATTAGCACACATTAACAATAATGTAGATTTGATAAAATAGAAAGAAAGAAACACAAGTTAATAATACTGCAATATGTCATTGATTCAGAGCATTATAATATGTTTGAGAGTGGAGGATGAACATTTTGTATGAGCGCTTTATTTCTAGCTTTCATTTACGTTTCTCATTCCAACACAATTTCATAATATAAGGCGTTTCTTTTGAATACTTGTCCCATCTCTCCTTCGTCAAGCTACAACCGAAAATATTGTTGATTATAATAATAGCAAATTCGAACCTCGTTTAATAATCGATTTTTCGCCATTATTATGCAAAATAGGATAGGCACGTCGGCGCCTACGTTTGAACATATTGTTCGGTACGTCTACACGCGTTCTGGATTCAGTGGTGCGCGTTGAATTATCAGCCTTTTCCAGCGTGGAAATTGAAAATTGAATTTTCTTCCGTCGCATTTGCCATGTTTGTATGTGTGTGTGTGTGTTTGTGTAGGTGTGTATCACGAAATTTTGCCAAGTGGCGATATTTCTACCTCCGACGTTTCGCATCGAAAAAGAATACCATTCAGGTGATCGCGTAGATTACCATTGATAAATGGAGAGTATATGCTGTCTTGTTTAATCTTTTGATATTATTTAAGTGCAAAGTTACTAATTTTGCTTTATATTATTTTAAAAAATACAAAAGCATATAACAAAAAGAGGATATAAAATGTAGCCAGTTAGATGATGTCCAGGTGATGTAGGAAAGTTATGCAATTGACAAGTCCTTCAAGGGCATCTTCCTTAAGAATGTTCCCTTCAGGAAGTAAAGATAATCAGTAATGAAATACCTACACTGGAAATTAAATATTAGAATTTGACTAGTATATTTTACTACAGATATTATTGACAGATCAAAGTTGGATCTAAGTTCAGTACGAATAAACATTTTTATTTTTTTTTGCAGTGTACTTATTTAAATTAAGTCTAATAATGGTTTTATATGTATTTGCAATCAAATACATTGATATATCAACAAAAGATAAGTGTAGTTGCTGAATTCGGTTTCATCAAAAATTGATGCAAGGTTGCATACTCTTTTTACAGTAATTAATTTTAAGATCGTTAATTTAACATAGTAATAAGTATTGAAAATTTTTAAATGTGTTTTTCTCATAATGAATGTAAGGTGATTCCAGAATTTTGCAATAATTATTTATTTAAATTTAATGTAAACATTTTTAGTTCCATTTGATCGATAGGCATTCTCATGTATTAAATATTTTATATTCCCCTCACTTGGGTGAAATGTAACGGATTTTTCAAAGACAATTGCCCCCCTGCGAAGAGACAATCGCTATCGAAGTCTGTAAGAGAATTCCAATTCAAGAGGATTTATTAGCCAACCTCCGTGGAGAGACGGACATATCTAGATTAATTTTGTAAAATTTTAACGGCTGTTTTGATAAAATCCAATTAATTCCAATTTCCAATCTAAAAATGATGATTAATTGTTAAACAAAGTATATCACATTAATTTTATCCACAATTTTACCTAAATAACTGTTGGGTAATTTTCTCCAACGACGATATTCCTGATCCATATCCATATCAATCCAAAAATAAACGTATTATTTTAATCCTAATCTAAATTTTAATATACTTATAAGAAATTTCATTTCAATACGTTCAGCAAATTTTGTTTGGTATGTATATAGTGGGTAGTAGCACAAAACTGCTGTTCTTCAATCAATCCTTTAATTTTAAGTTCATATACAACTAGTTTCGGCCTAGGCCATCATCAGGTACCTTTTGATGTTATAATTATGTTATTATAATTATAATTTTGGTTAATTAAAAATTACAATTAAAATTAAAATAACAATAAACCTGATGATGGCCTAGGCCGAAACTAGTTGTATATGAACTTAAAATTAAAGGATTGATTAAATAACAGCAGTTTTGTGCTACTTACCCAGTATATACATCCCATACATCAATCCAAGACGTAATGAATAACAATTTGTTTGGTTAGAATTTTGTATAACGGCTGAACAGTTTGCAACCGCTGGTGGAAAAACTTTCATAAGGTGGTACTGCGAATGTTACTAGTCAATATGTATTCACGGCACGTACCGAATATCCAGTAATTTAGCATTCAATGTTGTATATACTGTTGTCTTTTAAGCATAGAATTAGTTAAAGTAAAAGTTCATTTTAACCGTATTAATTTTTCTATCATGAATTTATATTGCAAAAAAGTGGAATTACTAGCAAGATATATATTTGTTATTTAATAAGCGAACTCAACTGACTTACCTGAGATACTTATATCCTTATTTTTGTTGCTTTTAGACGGTTTCACATTCGAAGCGTTCATATAAGACCCGTTTCAGACGGGGCTGTTTAGTTGATTCAACTAAGTTGCCTAGTTTACTGTCAACAGTTGATTGTCATTGAAGACGTATTGAAGCAGCCGAAGTGGCTCGGTGTGAAAGGGTTTACATCCAATATGTTCCTTGACAATCTTCCGTTCAACTAGAGCCTAATAAAACCACATTTGTTTCCACTTAAATATTTTCTTTATCGTACAAAATCGATCATAATTGATGTATCAGAGCCTCATACACACGATTTCACTGAAATTAAGCATATAAATACACATATCGGAGTAGAGGACATACAAGCAACACGCTCCTACGGCACCTGGGGTCTTACTGAAGAATTATAAAGGGGTTATATAACCATTCATAATTTTTTAATGTTGCAGCGGCCTTTATACCATTGCTATCGGAAGTTCTCATCCGGCATTCCACCTGACATTTGAGACGGCATACTTGTGATTAAACAGTAATGAATATAGATGACACCAATATGTTTAAAATTTGATATTAAATAATTTAATTAATCTTGCTGAAATACTATTTCATGTTCCAACAAATCTGGACCTTGCTTCAATTTTTCTGTCATCAAAGGATTAATTGTATTTCAGCATGTTCAAATACAATCGACTGTATCTTCTCAGCTTCATCAAATTCTCAATTGTTCTATTTTTGTTTACTCTCAAACTAACGATAAGAATTACTGGAAAATATTGAACAATAAAACTGGTACTGGTTTTCACAGATTCCAGACAGTTGAAATCTGGAAACGTTCTAATGGAGTGCAGAATAAATAGAAATAAGCTCAAGATATAACAGAACGCGCAGATCGGTGCCTGCAGGAGCGGATTAGTGAAAGGAAAAGCTGGCGATTTATCTCAAACGAATTAATTAAAGATGGAACTGAGGAGTTCGATTAAGAACGTATTTAGGAAGCTGTGCGATTGAGGATTCTTATTTTAGGTATTCGTTTATTCGAAATAAGATAGATTACTGCGAGGAGCTGGATAAATGGAAAGTGATTGCTACGACACAAAGTCCGGATATTAATTTTAATTTTAACTACTATATAAAATTGCCATATATTCTTATCATTTTGATTTAAATATGATTAAGATTTCGGATTTCAACAAATAATCATTGCATCATTGAGAAATTAATATCTCGGTTAATACTGCAAGTAGAGACTCCAAATTTGCTATGTTATGAATGTAGATATAACTCTAAGAAACGGTACACACCCTTCACATTCTAACATACAGGGTGTTCAAAACTGAGGAACAAAGTGACATATTTTCCAATGCGGAAAACTCAATTTTTCTAAATAGAACATCCTCTGTATTTTAATTCGGAATTAGGAAGCAAATATCATCCCCTATCACTTTATATCAGCATTCCCTATACCTATCTTTAATAGATTTTGAGATATGAACGACTTTTTGTTAAACAGACCAAGTAGCCCTATCTTTGCGTGTTTGTAGCTGGCTCTGAATGGGATTAATGTCAAATTCATTGACTAACCAAAAGTGTTTATGTATATCATTGTAATTACACTTTCGTACAACGCAATATTAATAGAAATGACTATTCGAACAGACATTCTTGTATGGTTATTCAAAAATAATACATGAATTTGACGTGAATCCATTTCAGAGCCAGTTACAAACATTTAAAGATAGGGCTACTTAGTCTGTAACAAAAAGTCGCTCATATCTCAAAATCTATTAAAGATAAGTATAGGGAATACTCATATAAACTGATAGGGGATGATATTTACTTCCCAATTCCGAATTAAAATACAGGGTGTTCTATTTAAAAAAAATGAGTATTCCGCATTTGAAAATATGTCAATTTGTTCCTCAGTTTTGAATACCCTGTATGTTAGAATGTAATGTGTGCGCACCGTTTCTTAGAGTTATATCTACATTCATAACATAGCAAATTTGGAGTCTCTACTTGCAGTATTAACCGAGATATTAATTTCTCAATGATGCAACGATTATGACTAAAAAAAAAGAAAAATTTAAATAACTCAAAAACGGCAACATGTAGCTATAGGAATAGCTAATGAAAACTGACGTATTTATAGTTGTAAAATCCAAAAATTAATAAAAAATTATATCATTCTATTTAAAAGTAAGAAAGTTGACATCCATTTCCGGTCAATCGGAAGTGATATTTTGGTTAAGGTATTTTCCATTTATAGTTCCAATCGGACAGATACTGGTGCCAAAATCTCAAATATAAGTAAATAATAGAACATCATAAACTTTTAATGAACCAGTTACGTGGAATACCCTGTATAGTGTAATTTCAAAATCACCAGATGCAGTTATTTTAGATTTGTTCAAAAGCCAATTAGTGACTTTTGCAGGAATATGACTGAAAGTGAAGAAGCTGAACACATAGCTCTCCGCTTTATTTGCACAAAAAAAACTAGGTGATTACGCAAGAACCCTTACTTATTGCCTATGGAAAGGGGTGTGTGTTTTCTAGCCCACGCGAACACCGTAGAAGCACCGTAGGACACGGTCGTTAAAACGGAGTGTCTAAAACCGTTTTCGTATAAATAAATGATGAACAGCCAGCTACTGAATCATTAAATATGAAGGGGTGTAATTACAGTACCTTCAGTCCCTCGTTAGGTGGCTATTGGTAGGTATTCCTGTTCAGGTAACATTGTCTGGGATATATATAGTGGTTTTATGTATGTACAGTAAAAAGAAAATGATTTATCTTGCCAAAGTTGTTTGGATAATTTATTGTTCAAGTACGAAAAATTATTTTCTGCTTCGCGATTAATAATGATGAAATTCAACATATTAAGTAGTTTAAATTTTCTCACTTATTAACAAATCCAGACACAACATTGGACCTAAGTCGAAGCCCTGTGGTACACCGCGATGGACATTGCCTCTATTGAAAGAAATCCAACCAATAAACACCACAATTTAAACTAAGATTCATTAACATTGTATCTATCAAGTTTATGCAACAGTAGCGATTAATCTACTGATTCAAGGGCCGTAAACAAAGCAAAGGACACAACAAGAGAATTCGTTGCTCTACAATAGACGCTAGTGATTGCAGTGGACGAGACGATTAATCGAACCATGCGGATCCTATTCATTCATTTATTCATTCAGGTTAGGGTGGGCACTTGATGTCCGGGCACTTGAGCTTGGTGCTCATTGTACCATCCCTATTGATTCTCTTATTTCCACTCGAGCAGCTTGGTGTTCTCTATAAGCCCAGTATCTTGCCAGTGAAACTTGAGGACCTTCCGAGAAGCTCCAATAGATCTCTCCCGAAATATTTCTGCCTGAGTGCCTTCAGTTTCTTCAATGTGCAGATTACATGTAAACTCGTTTTCCTCCTGTAGTTCGCATCTTCTACACCACGTTCGCTTACACGGCCTGTGTTGTATAAATGCTTTTTCAGAGGGCAGTGTCCAGTTACCAACCCAATAATGGTTTTAACTTCTTTCTTACTGCGCTTGAGTATTATTAGAGAAACTACCATCCCATCCCCTATCGGCGTTTTGGTATGGAGTTGACCCTCAGTCGACCTCCATTTCTTTGTACTTTCTTTATCTAACCAGGTCCAGATCTCCCTTCTTTCGGAATCCTTAGTAATCCCACATACGGGCTCTGGACCCATGAAGTGTCTCTTAGAGCCCTCTTGGCTAGTTTCATCGGCGATTACGTTGCCCTTTATATCCTCATGTCCCGCACCAAATCAGAGACACCGTGTTGTCTCGTGCCAGCATTGCAGTGGATTGTGCAGTCCCTAACTAGTTTTGATCCTATTTCTCATACAGACTCACAATTAATAAATTATACTTACAATTAGACAACCAAAAAGTGGAAATACAAAATTTAGATTTTTTTGGTTGTCTTATTATAAGCCCAAAACTTGGGCTGACTTTGACCTCGGGATTTCCTGCGGAACCATATGAGAAAGATAGGATCTCACTCGATTTCATAGTGAATTTAATGGAACTATGTTGGCAATTAAGAAATATGATGAAATAGTTTAAGGAGTCACACCCATGTGGCCAGATTACGAAGGTGTCGTCAACGTATCTGAACCAGCATTTCGGATTCTGGGAGTAGGTGGTTATGATTTGTCATTCAAATGCCTTAGCAACAACAGCATGTGTACTGCTATTGCTCAAGCAGACCTAAAATATAGTGAAGTTAAAGTGATATTTCTTCGGATTTGCAAGTTGGATGATAAACAGGCTTTTGAAGCTGACTCTCAGGATATTTCTTACATACATTTTGATAACACTGTAAAAATGTTTTCATCTCCTGCGCAGTTTCTTCTCAAAAAATGGAAAAATATTCCAATTTTTTGGTAAACTTTTTTTTTGAAGAATAAACTACATTTTATGAAGAAATTCCAATGGTTGACAAAAAAAAAAACTATTTGTGTCATTCCTCTGGATTGAACCTCATTTCCATGGCACCAGTTTCTGTATTTCCTTGAAAATAGGTAAACTTAATAACACAGTTTGATCGTCTGCTATTTTGCTGTCAGCGAACTTATTTGCAATTAAATTAAACATTAAACAAAACTATCTATTTTGATGAATTCATGTATTTCTGCTAATTACTGTAGAAATTGAGAAAATTCCTCTTAAAATTATTACAGTAATTAGCAGAAACACATTAATTCGTTAATGAATACAATCTTCGCATATCTGTTTTGATGTCTGAAAAAAATGATTATTTCTGAAGAAAGACCTATGTCTTAGGTGTAAGTGCAGAGGAACCTTTGGATAGGATAGGAATCTCATCAGAAGATAAAGGTCGCTTGAAAATGTTAACGACGGTGTGGGTCATGGAATAAAGAGCTTGAGATGTTTTAGAAGGATTTAAGGATTTGGAATTAACCGAATTGTTTGCTGGTTATCAGGAGCTTAACGCATTCGGCTGAAAGGTGCGATTGGAAGTTGGCAAAATATGTCATCTTTGCAGCATATTTACCAGCGATGTGCTTCAGTCTTCTGATGGCAAAAAAAAAACAGATGTTAATTTATTAGCCAACTCATTTAGGTGATCCTGCCATGTTAAAAGAGAGTCTACCGTGATGCCCAGAAATTTTACTGCCGTTGATTCACCAGTGGTTCACCAGTTGAGAAATGTAAGTTTTGTGTTTTATTTATATTTACTTTTAATTTGTTGGCGGCAAACCAGTTTTCAGCCCTTTGAATTGTCTGTCTTGAATTTTGTTGCAATTCCTTCGGATTTGATTCGTGCACTAGCAGGGAGATGTCATCCGCATATAGACATATCTGAGCTTCACTAATATTAGACGGGAGGTCGTTGACATAGATGATAAATAGCAGAGGACCCAATATTGACCCTTGCCGGATCCTGTGAGAGATAGTCATAAGCTCGGATTAAGTATTATTTTATTCCGTTAATTGTTGTTTATCGGTGAGGTATGATTTTAATAAATTAAGGGGTTGTCCTCTCACGCTATAATACTCCAGCTTATGTATTGATAATGTATGACTAACCGAGTCAAACGCCTTCGATAGTCAGTAAATTAAGTTCGCATGCTTACTTATCAGACGCCTTGTATATGGAATTTACCACTTGTAATAAACCACTAGCAGTGGTATGCCCTTTTCTGTAGCCGTGTTGTTCAGGCCTGAAGAATCCATTGTGATCAAAGTAGCTTAGCAACCTCTACATAATGATTTGCTCAAATACCTTTGACATTGCTGGTAGAATGCTTATAGGTCTGTAATTTGAGCAGTTGTTCTTATCACCTTTCTTGTGTATGGGCAAAACTCTACCAACCTTGAGCAAACTATGAAACACTCCTTGTTCTATGCTTCTATTGATGGCTAAAATCAAAAAATCAAAGACTGGAGAGTTAAGGAAGTGTGCTTAATTTGTTCCCGAACCAAGGTAGATATGATTAACGGAAAAGGATGTGATGTGGTCAAAAAAACCTAAGTCCAAACTGTCAGATACCTTTCCCATGTTAAAGATCGTAATCCTTTCGGAGCTTCTGGTCTTTACCGTATTCCATGCTCCTGCGGCAGGTGGAATAAAGCGTTTGGTGGGCACTCGTGTTACAGAACATGAGTGTTGTACCAGGGCGTTGTGCGTAGCTAGGGGTCTACACTTGCTGAGCATAGGCTGACAAAGACCGGCCAAGAAAGATCGGTGTGAAAGCATCATGGCCTGCATATTTCTGATCGATACTATGAGCAAACTTTGTTTCACCTTCCTCTTCTTAAAATCCGAGTAAGCAAACTTAAATTTGTAACAAGCCTGTATAAGAACATTCCTTTCCTTTTTCCTGACAAACGTTTCCCTCTTATTATCAGCCGCATCAAACCCACCCTCGACTCCATTCCAACGGATCTCGAACACCATCTATAGAACGTCATTTAATCTCTGTGACATTTACGTTACATTCGGCAACCTCAAAACGACGCCCAATCGGAAAGAATTCTTTTCTTTGCCTACGGCCAACCTTTCAGACGAGAGGAATTCCCTGGCGATTTTAAGACGAACGGATCGGCAAAAGGAGAAGCGGAAAGCAAATTGGAAATAACCGACAGACGAAACTCATACTTCTACCACGTTGAAGAACTTCGCTTAAAAAAAAAAAAAGTTAATCCGAGGCCTTTTCCTCGGAAAGAGGGGATATTAGGTTTCTCGCCAGCCAGCAGCCGGTCCGATAGGAGTGTTATTGAATAATTTTTAAGGCGCGATGGGAACGCGTTCGGTTTCGCCTGTGTGTGCCGATCGAATAAGAAGAAGAAGAAAAAGTGGGGACGCTTTAAATTTATATTTATCGAAAATGACGACGCAAAAAGGCAGGCGAAGCATTGAATTGAATTCGGTTAACATTGTACTGATCTGAGAATTTGATTTATATAAGTAATTTATTTTTCTTCCTGAAGCGGGGGTTTTAACGAAACGCTGACAGAATCTTAATGTGAAGAGGGCTTTTAAGTTGATTTATGTGTTGTGTTTTTTTTTTTTTCTACGAGAAAATTGTGAAAATGTGAATAAGCTATAAAAGGAAATATTAGCTCTTGTTTTGTATAGAACGCATAAAAAATATTCTTCTAATATAAATTTACACCAAAGAAGTGAATCTAACCAAATAAGTATAGGAAGTCCCATCCAAGTCTGGGTCTTTGATTTTAAGAAAAAGCGTTTTGTACAGAAGTTTTACCGAATTCAATGCTGTATAACTTAAAAATATTTTTGACTATACATGGTGTTCTAAAAGTAGAAAAACATATTTTACTCCGTTATTTTACGGAATTCCCTATATATTCTTTCATTTTTAAATTCTACGAAGAAAAATGACATCATTTTATATAAGCTACTATATCTCTATCTTAATAACAACGGTGTTATTTACGCTTTTGTAAAAAAAAGAGGCGCTGCTGAAAGCATTCAGTTAAGGCGGCCTAGTTTCTATATGAATTTGTTTTAGATATTCATATTTTAAATATCATACACACATACCTAGCTTGATGTAACAGTGAAATTAAAATCGACATACTTATATACAAGTGTCTATTATAGTCCTGAACATTTGCTTAACTTTAGCCTAAGGTAACTTGATTTTTTTTAAATAGCAGCCTATATCTTTACTTATGCTCATTTAACCCTTACACAAAGCTTTTCAATTCATACTAAGTATTTGTGACGCCTCAGGCAAAGATATTGTAATTATTTTTAAATAAACATCTAAGGAGTAAAATTATTGCCCATTTCATGAAATTTATTTATAATTTCGTTCTTATGAACAATTGTTTGTTTGAGGTGTGATACACACAACTCCGTTAAATCATTTTATTTCAAAAAAGAATTAGAAAGTAATTAATGTTACTACCGGTGTTCCGCAGGGGTCAGTGTTAAGGCTTATAATGTTTCTAATTTATGTGAACGATCTTTCTGCTGCTGTTCGACCGAATATGAACTGTTTGTTTGAGGGGTGATGCACACAGTACCGTTAAATCATTTTATTCCAAAGTAATTAATGTTACTACCGGTATTCCTCAGGGATCGGTGTTAGGGCCTATAATGTTTCTAATTTATGTGAACAATCTTTCTGCTGCTGTTCGACCGAATACTCTGCCCCAATTGGTCAACGATACACGTTGCGTCGTCGCCGATTCGCTCATTTCGGGGCTTACGAGCACTTTGAGCGAAGTTATTTCCGACATGGTAGGGCGCGCGGCATGCGAGGGCAATTATTTAACCTTGAACTGCGAAAAAAAAATCACTCTGATTTTCTTTGGCCCATGTGATTATATGGAAACTAATAATCGCGTTTCTAGAGAAAGTAGCCTCGTCGGTGAAGAATATTTGAGCCAAATAGTCAGAATTTGTGCGGTTTGGTGTTGCATCCATTGACAAAAAGCCACTCTTTGCAGAAAATCTGCCGGCAAAAGTGCCTGCACCCGTTGAATGTGATATGGATACAACAGTTGATCTTTCAATATTCTCCAAACTGTGGCCTGACTAATGTTTAAAGCAAACGCAATTTTTCTGGTGCTTTTAGTAGGATGTCCCTCAATTTCATTTAGTACCATTTCTTCAACTTGTGGAGTTCTCACTGTAGATGGGTGCCCGTTATCAGTCGTCCGTTTTTTAAAATTTCCCGTTTCATTAAGACGTTGGTGAAGACGGGCAAATTCTTCATAAAGACGTCTAGCAGCACGCGAATTTCCATTGGGAAAACCGTAAACGAAATGCATATCACACATCTCAGCATTCGTGTAATTCATTTTAGAAAACAGAAACTAGCAATAAACTGAATGAATACCCTGACAACTATTGACAAATAAAACAATTCCCTCTCAACACAATAGTTTTTGAAGAACCAACTGTGATATTATATCGTGTTAGTCATAGTTCATAATTTTTTATTAAACATTCAATAACTTTAAAACCAAACCGTTTTGGACATACATATACTAATATGAACTTTTATGATCAAAATAACCTCAGGAGTCAGCTCTTAAAGTTTGTCGCATATATTGAGAATTACCCTGTATAAAAAGTATAATAATAATAATAACAATAATACAAGTACAAATCAATCTTTTATGCTAATTGGGTTGCTATTTTCTCTGGGTTTCTTTTTAATTGATCTCTCCATTATTGTCCTTCTTGAAATATTTTTTCGGTTATTTTCCAGTTACAACAAATATCAAACACAAAATAGTTCATACAACAGAATGTAAGTCTTTTGACTTCTCGCCATAGTACTGTGAGCACTCCCTTAAAGGTTATACAAAACTTCTTCTGAAACCTCTCCTTTCATTCCCTTTATTACCCAAAATAATTAAATTTCTACTCCCTCTTTTCTTTGTTAATAAAGGCCGGCGGAAGTCAAACGAATTCAATCTGTTCCCTTGCCGTCTAATTTAATTTTGATCTGAAAAGGCGAATAGGCTATGCAAATTAATTCGCATTTTAAAAATCTGTTTCCAGTGGTTCTTTCTTTTTGTTTTTATTTAGTATATAGCGGAATTTTGTTTCTTTCTATAGTTTCCAGATAGAAAAAAAAATAGCAGATTGAATTCACACTGTAATTTTCCATATGTGCAAGGGAAATTTCGTTCGTATCTGCAACGCATATATATAACACTTAAAGATATCTTTCCTGCATACAGATGATTTAATAGTTCGACCCCACTTCTGCATTCTATGCGACCGCATTCTCATTTAAGGTGAAATATGACGCTTGCACTTCCCGTTATGGTACCGGAAACCGCCACTAGAGGCGCCAGTGAAGGGGCAATCGTCTCGCCGACATTTACATACATTTCCGATGTAAATTCGGGCGACCCGAATGTCGGCCCTGTTGCTCCTAACCTCGATCGCAAATCGTTCAGAAAGAGGCGTCCATTTCGTGGAAGGAATTCAACGTTCGAGAATTCGGAATATCGAAAATCATCTGCGACAAATACCTATACAGGGTTGTTAAAAAGTTGAACGTTTAACGATGAGGTGGCTTTATGTAGAATTTTTAAATTTTGTGCTTTGAGAATAGAAATTTTATTTATTTATTTATTTATTTATTTATATGTCCAAGACTTTATTTAATTGTAACTTCATTTATTTATAAAAATTACTTTGTTGTCTTCATTTATAGATACCTTTTTGTTAATGATACTTACTAATTGAACCGTGTTATAGACTATGATTCCTTTAAATATTTATTATACAGGATGATTCTCAATATATGCGACACATTTTAAGCGCTGATTTCTGGGGTTATCTTGATCACAGAAGTTCATAAGAACATATGTCCAAAATCGCTTAGTTCTAAAGTTGTACAATGTCTAATAGTAAGTTAACATAATTAATGTGTTTATTATAAATTAACAAAATAATTAGTAAAACAAAATTAACTTATATTAACTGTTGAAAATGACCGCCCCCAACTACAATACAAGCTTCTATCCTCCGTCGTATTGACTGACGAGTCCGTTCTAAAATACAAGGGGTATTTCGAATAGTTTGAAAAGCTGCGATAATACGATTTCTCAGTTTATCGACATTTTCAATGGGAGTCGTATAAACTAATGATTTAAGGTTACCCCAGAGAAAGAAGTCCAAAGAATTTAAGTCTGGAGCCGAGGAGGCCACGGTTGTGGACCTCCCCGTCCTATCCACCGATCTGGATACGTATTGTCCAAAAACTCGCGAGCAACTAAACTAAAATGCGCTGGAGCACCGTCATGCATAAAATACATTTGTAATCTTAATTGCAATGGAACTTCTTCCAGCAGTAGGGGTAGCTCCTTTTCAAGAAAATTGCGGTATACCTCGGCATTTAACCGCATCAGTAAAAAATGTGGACCTATCAAGTGATCTCCAACAATTCCGGCCCACACATTGACAGAGAATTGATATTGATGACGGGCATTCACTAGTTCGTGCGGATTTTCTTCGGCCCATATGTGATAATTATGAAAATTAATAATCGCGTTTCTAGAGAAAGTAGCCTCGTCGGTGAAAAATATTTGAGCCAAATAGTCAGGATTTTGTGCGATTTTGTGTTGCATCCATTGACAAAAAGCCACTCTCTGCGGAAAATCTGCCAGCAAAAGTGCCTGCACTCGTTGAATGTGATATGGATACAACAGTTGATCTTTCAATATTCTCCAAACTGTGGTCTGACTAATGTTTAAAGCAAACGCAATTTTTCTGGTGCTCGTAGTTGGATGTTCATCAATTTCATTTAGTGCCATTTCTTCAACTTGTGGAGTTCTCACTGTAGATGGGTGCCCGTTATCAGTCGTCCATTTTTTTAAATTTTCCGTTTCACTAAGACGTTGGTAAAGACGGGCAAACATTGAATGATGCGAGATGATACGGTTCGGGTATCGTTCTTCATAAAGACGTCTAGCAGCACGCGAATTTCCATTGGCAAGACCGTAAACGAAATGCATATCACACATCTCAGCATTCGTGTAATTTATTTTAGAAAACAGAAACTGGCAATAAAGTGATTGAATACTCTGACAATTATTACAAATATTGAAATGACAAATAAACAATTCCCTCTCAACACAATAGTTTTTAAAGAACCAACTGTGATATTATATCGTGTTAGTGATAGCGCATAATTTATTATTAAAAATTCAATAACTTTAAAACCAAACCATTTTGGACATATACTCATATGAACATTTATGATCAAAATAACCTCAGGAATTAGCTCTTAAAGTTTGTCGCATATATTGAGAATCACCCTGTATACCTAATTTTAACTTTCACTGTATTTCGTTCTTCTGTTGGCTTTTAATATTTTGATCAGTGATTAGTTGATTGATACATTCATTGCTTAATTTGATATCTTCTAGCGGGCCTGATTATGTAAACAAATTCTGTGATATTATCGATATGTCAAAATATAACATTCTTAAATATTAAATAAATGAAAGCTATTTGACATAGGATGAATTAATTGTTTTCTCTTCTTAATGTATAAATCTAATATGACGTACTGTATTTTTTCATAACATATGAAGTTTTAGATCAGAAATAAGAAATACACTTGTGGTTTCTAACTTATCTACTGTTATGCCCACATAAAACTAATACAACCTAACTTTAGCATTGTGCCAAACTTTCCTAATATTAACTATTTACTGTTAAGCATTGTTTTATTAGTCATTTTTTTTTTAGTAAAAGATTAGATGTCAAAATGATTTGACGATAAAAAATTCAAATATAGTCCTTCAGCTGCCTGTCAACAATTTCCGAACTTTTATAATATCTGAAGGTTAGATAAGAGTAATAAAACTCGTTCCTTCGTTCATTTAATATTTATTATATGATTACTAGTTTCGGCCTTTTAAAAAGCCATTTTCAGATCAATATATTTAATTTATGTTTATAATTGTTAGTGTCCGCTTAATTTATTTTTATGTTTGGTGTTTTTTAATTTGATAAAATGGACAATTTTACCTTTTTGACGTTGATCTGAAGATAGCTTTTAAAAAGCCGAAACTAGTAATCATATAATAAATATTAAATGAACGAAAGAACGAATTTTATTACTCTTATCTAACCTTTACATGTAACGTTCATTGGATGCTTAGAATATAAATAATAATATCTATTCTATTTTGCCATCTTCGGTTTACAACCACAGAGCATAACTTATTTGCGCTGTCCGGACCTAATTTACAATAATACAAATGTGACAAATATTATTGTGACATTAAACGGCATAAATTACAGTAAAATCAATTTAAAAAAAAATAATTAAAGTAGATTTATGTGAGAATAACTGTACGTGGTTGCATTTCTTAACCATCAGCATATACGAGATACTTTGCCAAATAGAAAAAACGTTTAAAAACTGAGGACTAGAAATTAATCACTTGTTTTTATGAGAAGCAATAAGCTACACTGTAAAATAAACTATAGCAAATTAACTCTGCTAAGTATAATCTCAAAAAGCATATGAAAACAATTCTGCAAGAACCCCTTTATATCCATGATTCGAGCGGATCAACAACTATTGTCAAGAATAATCAATCCTTTTCCGAGATATATCAACCTAACACTTCTTCCTATGCGAGCGCCATCTTAAGAATTTCTAATGCACTCCGAGATCTACGCAGTGTATCCTTTATCAACTTCATGAATTATTTGATGTATAATTGGACCGTCATCAAGTGATTGATGTGCTTTCCGATTACAATTCCAATTTCACCTGCCGCATAGGCTTTCCAATCATAAATGACGCGTCGGTTGATCTCTCTGTTTGTCTTTTATAAGTGATAGCGGTTTCATTCATTTCAGAGAGCGTTGAATTGATTGATGAAGTACCTTGAAAAAAAAATTGAGGGAAAGCTTATGTTGAATAAATATAATTGAAACACATTTAATACCAAATATTAGTTTTATTCATGTTAGATATAGATTGTTTAATTACATATATGTGAAAGTAAATATCAGTAATTAGTAACATATAAATTAATTTTGGTTAATTGCATTTGATAATATTTAGATTACCGTTAATTCATTCCCTTAAAGTAGGAAATATTTCCTTTAAAAGTCGGGTGTTTTGACACTACTATTTTTTACTTCAGTTTTTGATTCTACAAAATCTGAAATTTTATGAGGAATTGACATATCTCGGTTGATATTTTAGTTTGGAAAATAATTGAGTACATATCGCTATAAAAATATCTTTTTATTACACTATCCTTAAATTTTCTTTTCTTTTTCCAGTGGTAATCTTTAAGACCACTAATAATTCGCACAGCGAAAGATTATATAGCAGATGCTTCATCAGAAAATTATTACTTAATCAGCTCAAGGGAAATACGTATCTAATCTCTTTTTACTGTTACGGTCACACATTCTGAGGTTATGGGACATTTTCTGGTTAATAGCTTCATCGTAGAAGCTTAGAAGGTTCAGGTGTATATACTTCCAGGCGATCCACGATATAATCTTACAAAGTATAGGTGATTCAAAGTTATATCTTTTTATGTCACATACCGTCGGTAGATTTTGTGTCACTAAATTAATGTTTTTTTTTGTCTACATTATAAAGAAGGTATGTTCAGATGAAGCTAAATATAGATAAACACATTCGAAAAATTATTAATAATTAATTAAAATAGATTCATAAAAATTACATTTAAATTCTTGTAAATTGTAATTTTAATAAGTGTGATTGGAATATAAACCAATTTATTTTAACGTCAATAGACTTTACTGCTGGTTTTTCGATAGTTTAAGTGACAATAAGGTCTTATTAATTCAAAAATTCAGTGGAAATTAAAAAAAAAGATGTAGGCTCTTTTGATGTGTCATCCTGAGATTTTGCGATCAATTTTTTTACCAGCTTCTTGAGCAGTAATTGATGATGAAGAGACATCATTTAGACCATGATAACACAATAAAGCTTATGGAATGCTTGAAAGAGGTTTAACTCAAGGAGCCATTGCAGAAGCTTTCAACAGAATATGTTGCATTACACAGTATGCAGTTAGAATCACCAATGTTGATCCAAGTTTTGTAGATGTCGTTTTAGTGCGTAGTGTCCTATAAGGAGACCTGTTTACTATCTGCAGTAGTTCTGCAGTCTTCTTCTTTCATGTATTTAGTGGGTAAGTAGCACAAAGCTGCTGTTCTTCAATTGATACTTTAATTTTATAAATATATGTGAATTTAATTAAAGGATTGATTGAAGAACAGCAGTTTGTGCTACTTATTCAGTGTATACATCCCATATATCAATCCAAAGACGTAATGAATTCTTCTTTGATGGTCCTTTTAATGTCCTTTATGGTCTTTCCATGAATTAGCCTGATTATTTTATCCTGGTATGCTTTAAGTTTTCTCTTTAGCTGGATCAGAGTCGCTTGCTCTTGATTCAAAGGTTTTTGCGGATACATTACCTCAATTACTGCCATCAGTAGTTCTGACGCTGCCTGCTATAGGTACCCTTGGATCTCTTGTCGGCTGTCTTGTCTCATACTCACTCCAAGGTAGTGTCATCGATTTCCGGAGTCCCACTTGAAGAAGTTTCCGTTGCCCTCTCCTGATCCCTCAGTTTCTGGCTTTAAATGCCATAAAGCACGTATAGGATTTGCTGCAAAGAATCATAACTGCGTCAAAATCTAGTCTTTCAAACAAAACAATAATTGTATCAGTGTCTTGTAGAACAGTGGAATGCCAACCATCAACAAGAGTCAATCGGGACAACTTTCTCTTAAATTCTGATTTTCACTCCCATAACACGAGGAGTGGATCTAACTTCCGTTTGCCGTTGAGCCAGCTTCGTATAAGTCAAAGGTGTCCCATTCCAGCGAGCCTACGGCTTTTTAATTTCATACCCAGCGCTCTTAAATGTATTGACTTTTTGAAGGTGTTCAAGACAAGATTGCGTCAATTATTGCTCAACCACTGCAAATCAAATCAGAGCTAACCCACTTGATTATGAGTGCATGCCTAACAGGTGAAAGAAAGGTAGTCAACACCATAGGGTAATGACATTGCACTCATTGTCATATACATGTTGTTGTCCTTTTTTACATAAGTTTCGTAAAAAATTATTAATTTTAAAAATTATTGTTAAATAAACAGACATTTCTGAAGAAACAATTATTCACCTAAGTTGAGCAGAAATGCATTTGCTTGCTTGCTTCCTAGATTATTTTGATGCTTGTATATTATTTCGACTCAATAGGATAGCATGAATACTTTTATTAACATTCCTGTTTTAAGAAAAAGATAAAGATGTGTGCAGAGATGACAATCGGATTACCGGAACCTCGTCAGCGATTTGCGAGCATCGCACTTGCGAAGGGAGTGGCGTCGAGGTATTGGCATTCAGGTTGTGATCTCCGAAGAGCGTGTTTATATTAATAAATTTAGTGTGATAGTTTAAAGTGGTGTTTTAATAATTGTTAAGGTTTTTTGCTTCGCTTACCTCGAATTAGTTCTCCGCTAGTCTTTTCGACAAGCTTTTGTAACCTTATTTTCTTCTAGTTCCTTCTTTTATCTTCAGAGATGCTCCTACGTCTTGTATTTTCACAACGTAAACTTTATCGTCTAATTTTTGGCTTTCAAATTGTGTTTTCTTTCCCCTGTTAGAGTGGTATAGCTAGAATTTGTATCTTTTATTCTCATTTACTTATAGATAGTTTCTTATACTTAATACGGTCTTAGATTTTCATTTAATTTCTTTCAATTTTAGTAAACTTCTGAAATTCCCATGTTTTGACAGTTGGATGACGTTTTCTTTTTAAGGCTAGAACTGTTTGTTTTGAACATGCCGGCATTATCGATTTCCACGCAGCGATAGATGTGTTCGATTTGTCTGATTGATCGTCTATTCAGATCATTTTATTCTGTGTTTACATCTTTCCGACGTTAGAGGGCACCTCGATGTCCGTATTCTTATTTTATTTATCTGTCTTCTGATTGGTTGTGTGACGTATTCCTTCCTTCCGCCTTGCTGGCCATTCTTGATGGTTGTTTTAGACGCGTTCTTACGAGTACATCTTCCTATCTTTGGAAATTTTGGATATTTTCACACATCTGTGGATTTTTTTTGGAAGGTTGCTTGAAATAATCATTGGCCGTATCTTCGCTTGTGTTTGGTGTGAAATTTTCGTGAATATTACGGTGGATGGGTCCGATAAATTCGAGATATAATTTGAGAACCACGTGTCTGCAACGCCATATCTGTCTATTTCTTCTCTTCGTTGTAAAACCTCGTTATTTAACGGTAAGCAGATCTTGTCATTTGTTTTAAATCACTAATTTTGAGGTTTCTGTGTTTTTAGAGGTCTTTATAACACCCCTTATTTTTGAATTCTGGAATTTTACCTTCGTTTTATGTGAGATTTTGAACACCCACGTACGGCTGAGGACTTCTGCGACTTTTTAAGTCCTTCGGAGAACCCTACATTCTTTGAAATTCACCCGGACCACCTGGTTTCGGCTATTACCAGGAGTCGGCCAGAGGCTCGATCTGTCAGTCCCATCGGAGAGGATCTCCATGCCCCGTAACAGCTAATCAGGGGAAAGAAAACACAATTTGAAAACCAAAAATTAAACGATAAAGGTTACGTTGAGAAAATACAAGACGTAGGAGCATCTCTGAAGGTAGAGTACGGAGATAGAAGAAGATAGGGTTACAAAAGCTTGTCGAAAAGACTAGCGGAGAACTAAATCTAGGTAAGCGAAGCTAAAAAACCGTAACATAATTAACAACCCTCAACTGCAGCCCCAGGATAAGCACCATTTTAGTAGTCCATATTTATATATTAAAGAAGCGAGTAGCTCAAACCCCCAACTCTTAAAGCATAGAGGCGCGACACTATAAATGATATGACTTGAATTCTTCAGTTACCAATTCGTTAACTTCTAGGATACACATTAATCCTTAGTCAATAATTACCCATTAGACCCTAGCCGAATTAAGTTCATTAATATCCGAAGGCTCCGAAAACCAGGGAGCTTAATACATTAACGGGGACAACGGTTCTGGGAGATATTGACAGCAGGTCGTCGACAAGTCCGTGGACGGGCGTAGGTTTTGCCATTCCGCTCTTGTTCCTGACTGGCCATAATGAAGGGAGCAAGTTTACGTCGCAGACACAAAGGCTCAGCGATCGACCGCGGGTGACATCCCTAATTAACTAAATAGTGGAAGGAAGTGACAGGAAGCGACGCTGATGGTATATAGGTTATTGGCTTTATCCTACAGGTGAAGAGGAAAAACGACAAATAGAGTGAAAAAATATCGGTTCCTTTGATAATTTCGGGAGGGAATATATATTAATTTGCCTCAGATATATTTATATGTAAATGTTAGATAAATAGTTGCTCCTTTACTACTGGCGCTTCTGTTGTTGCGGTTTTCAGGGTTATAGCCAGAAATGCACACGGCATATCTCACCTCAAATGCTGGGGAATGCGGTCGGATAGAATACAAAGCAATTTGAATTATTAAATCGTTTGTGCACGGAGAATAGCTTGAGGCATGAATGACGATGATTTATTTAAGTGCATTCGGGATGATTCTCGGTTATCTCCAGAAAATTTGACTGAAATTTCATATACATACTAACAGAGACAGTGTAACAAATATAATAATTATTTAAGTTAGAACAGCATAGCATTTTTAGGAAAGTGCCTCATGAGTTAGGGCGCTGTAAATATATTAGAGTTGGAGTGGCCCACGGACCTTTCTGCACTCTAATATGATCCTCTTTTTCCCTAAAAGATGCCTCTTATTTAGGCTTATCATCCTTGACAGGCCTTCTTTGTGCAGCTGCTAGTTATGGGATTCTCCACGCCCATTACGAAAAACCTTGTCCTCGCCAGGCCGTCATATTAGCACAGTACATGAACTGGTGCTTCTTCCTCCTCTAGGCAGAATCTGCAAGTAGCATCATCCTCCAGGTCTATGTTGTACATATGCCTATTTAGTCTACAGTGACCAGTCAGCATAAATACTATCATTTGACACTTTATTTATGAAAACTGATTATTACAAATCATCCCTATCCTGTCTCCACCTACAAAAGTACTACACGAGGCTACCTATCCTAAGCACTATATGGTTCCATAACTATTCAAATGATCCTACTCTAACTAAATAATTTCCCTAATGATTCTTAATAAGTAAAATATAATACAGTAGCCTCGCGACCATATGAATACTACTTTTGAGAAATGATGAAATATGTGAAATGTGATTAGTTCACATAATCGCGAGTCTACTGTAAATCAGTCAGTTATTATTAAATGCGCCCATGGAACGACTTTCGTTATCTCCCAGCATTCGCCAAGGACACTGATTATATATAATATACTTATATAAAATCAATGGCCCCGGAGTAAGGGAAAACCATGGCAAAAACCTTACTCTGGGAGGATCTGGGAAGAAGTCCCAGACCTTATTACTGATATACTATCATTTGACAGTCTTCCTCTCTTTACTCAGTAGATCTTTAATAAATTTAGGCCTCTTTAGAAAGTCTTTTGGCTGTCTCTGTTCCGGTGACCTTTACCACCACTCTGTGGACTAATTATGTATGCATTTATTGATGGAATTTTTAATTTGCGTTTTGGTAATGCTGAAAGAAAGACCAGCTCCAAAGAATGTCTGTCAGAACAATTAGAGACATCATGGCGTCCCTCTTGGAGATATTTAAAGCTAGCCACGGCTTGGGTTACATTCCCAAGGCCTGGAACGATACTAGGGTTGTGTTCATTCCGAAACCTGGAAAGGACACATACTACCATCCCAAAGCATTTAGACCAATTAGTCTTACATCTTTCATGCTGAAGACTATGGAAAAAAAATATACACCTTAATATTACAGGAGGACCACTTGCTAGATCTCCTTTGCATCCTCTGCAATGGGCATACCAAAGGAGCAAATCAGGAGAGGCTGCCCTGCATGATTTGGTGGTAGGACTTGAATGCAATAAATTGCAAAGCACTGAACTAACGAAGAAGATATAATTTAATACTTTATTGCGTTTTCTTAAGTGTACCAGAGCGCTATGCATATTATATACGTATTTCCCGCTATATTTATTTATGAATAGTTGTTTACTTGGATAGATGCCTTGTTATTTTTTTTTGTTTTTTTTTTATTTATGTTTATTATTATCGTTCTTTATAATTTTATTATATATCCTTAGGCTAAAGGAAGAGCGCTACCAGTGCATGTGTTTTACATGTACTGCAGCCATTTAGTCTTTTTGGCTTTCATTAGATTCTTGTTTGTTGTTTTTATTATCTTTTTTGTTTTAACTGTATTTGTATTATGAAGCCAATAAACTTTATTATTATTATTATTATTATTATTATTATATTCATGAATAATTTTATGGAAATTGTACTAAAAAGTAACAACATATATTCGAATTATATTGGTATTAGTAATAAAATTATTTTATTGAACGTATGAAAAAGTAATTACTAAACAAATATTATTCATTGACTAATGTACAGTGATTTGTTATAATAATGAAAACTAATTAATTTCACTAATGAATCTTGTTATTACTTAATCAAAGATTGTAAATAATATTTTATTATATATAACAATGACACAGTTCCTTCTGTCGATGAAAGTTCAGTCAATGAATGTAGATTATTGATATCACGTCCAATATTTTTCTCAGTGTAAGGCTGTCAAGACTCCTTTTGTATGTAACAACAAGTATTGATTATTTAAGTGACCCTAAAAAGATTCTAAATTCTAATTTAAAATCTTTTTATAATGATGTGCGAAAGGGTCAACATGTCAACTATAATCAATATACAATGTAATCAGATAAAAAAAATTAAGTTGAAAATATTAACTTACAATTTTAGTAATTCCTGTTTTTATCAGAAGTACAAATTGACATTTTTCGAGATAGAATTATACCACAAGATTATGAAACATACTATTGCATACTATTCTGGGCACATAATTTGGACTATCAAGATATTATATTACGATTCCTACATAATTTCTGAGAGAACGCGGTTTAGAATCGACATTAGATATGCTTAAAACATGAATACGTGCTTGGAATATTAATTCTGATATTGCCGTTACACCGATCTGAAATTCCTTGCAATCCAGCGTCGGTGATATTCGATGGGTATTGAATAATGATGCCTGTTCGATTTCCAGATATCTGATATGAATTCTTCGAGATGTAATGTATATGTAGGTATATAATGTCTTATTAAAAAGCTACGAAACTTGTAGGTAGAAGCAAAGCGCTTTTTAAGATTAAGACGCATTGGCTGCGTATCATGTTTCCGCAAATATGAAGATGAACGAAAAGAGAAATAAATTTGTTCTACGCCCAGAGGAATGCCATTCACACACTTATTTATGAATTGACGTTAAAAGTGCGTTTATAAAATTCGACAAAGATTGAAATTTAACAATACACATACCTTCTTAAGAATAATTCTTACAGACGTCATAAATATCGCCACACATCATTGTGAAGAAGTTAATTTACCGTCTCCATAGATCAATGAGACAACTAACTTTGTATCTATAACTCATCCCTCATCTATAATAATTTATCTGCCAAACTGTTTAGGTTTATCGTAAACATTAAGTTCCTGAATAAGCATTTCTAGTCACGAACAGGCAAATTCGCATGACTTCCCTACAGTTAGTAAACAATTTAACGCAGGCGTACGTCCTAATGTAATATACAGGGTGTAAGTATTACATGTAGCCATGTGTGAACTTTTGATCGAAAATCTTTAGAGTTTTTTTCTTATTGCCTTAAATGTTGTAATTCGAAAGCGAAGTTACATTCTTGATTTCACTTTACAATGGGATGAGAAAAAAAAATGAAAAAATATATATTTACTACTATTAACTCATAAAAACATCGGTTTACAGTAAACTTCGTTAACACTAACTTGAAGCATCGATATTTCTGGAGTACGTGTTAAAGAAGTTCGTATTAAAACGATTTACATATATGTACATACATTTTTCGATTTTTAATGATAAATATGTAGGTAAGTAAATAAAACAGAAAAGGCTTTTATTTAACAAACAATAAATATATTATAAAAGAAAACACGTTTTTAATTAAAAATACAAAATAAACTATAAAGTTCATAAATAAACAAAATCTTGAACATACTGCTGTGGTTTATACAACCCATTTGTTGCTGAGTGTATTTTTAGTTGCATATTACGGTTATTGTGATTTCTTTGTTTGAACAGCTGATTTTCAATTTACCGAGAATATTCACAATTTTGTTTTGTTTTTAATAAGTTTAGTTTAAGGGTTTATTGTATGATTTTTATTTTGTAGTGTTAAGTTTTTTTTAATTAATCCAGACATTCAAATGTCTATTGTTCGCTTGTGCTGATTTAATGTGTATTCTATTAAATATTGTCATTGTAATGTCATACGTTTGCGTTGTACGATTTTTGAGAGTAGGATTTTTGTAAGAAAAACAATTGTAGGATTTTGTTAAGGACTTCCTTGTTCAACTATTGACGTGAGTAGACGTATTTCTTTAATCTTTGTTGCCATTTTGTTATTCATATTGTATTGTAAAATTTTATATTCTTTTTTAATTATTGTCAATCAAGGAATATTTATTGTAATAATTGTTAATGTATTAAAGTGTGCAATTTGTAGATATAGGATCAATTATTATTTTTTTTTTTTTAGGAAGATTTATTTTAGTTTTTCTCTCGTTTATATTTAAAGAGTTAATTTCTCTGTTAATCTATTTTGCTATATCATTTTTAATTTTTCTATCACCTAGTTTGGGTGAGTAGAAGCATTTTTCTTTCATTTAGCTTTTATACTTCATAAAGCTGAATTGACTTCTGCTTTGGAAGGTTTAGTTATTTCTTCGTCACTTCTGATGATATTATCTGCGGATCGAGTTGTGGTAAATCATTTTCTAGTGATTCTAGTAGCTCTGAACAAACTAGTACATTTGAATCAACCTCTACAAAATCTTGAAAAGACACGTTTAAAGGTTGCGTTGTTGTCAGGAGAGCCCCATTCTTCTGGCGGTTATACATCAACGTCAGTTATTTCTTGGTTTAACTCGGAAGACCAAGCTTTTTGAAAGCATCTTTTTATTGTTTCTGACGTTACCGCATTCCACGCAGAAGAAATGTCGCAGATAGCCTGTAAGAGATCCCATTTTTTAACGTTGCCCTCGGTTTCCAATGTTCTTAAAGTATATTTTACTATTCTTGCTCTAAAATGAAACTTTAATTTGGCAATTATACCCTGATCAAGAGGCTGTAGACGACTTGTTGTATTTGCAGGAAAGAAATATGTTTTGATATTTGACAGTTCCAGGCCCTCTACTTTGTGAGCAGCACAATTATCAAGTGTTAATACGTTTTTGTATATTGTGCGCCATACGGCTTTTGAGCTTAAGCGCCATTTCTCTAAATGCTTTTGCATCAATCCATGAATTTTTGTGGGATGTGTATTTTGCATGTCAATGTTTTTAAAGCATCTTGGATTTTGCGATTTTCCACTTATCAAAGCTTTATGTTTTTCTGATGCATCAGAATTACAACACAATACCATGGTAATTCTTTGCTTACTTAGAGCTCCTCCATGACATCGATTTCCTTTAAAGTACAAAGTTTTTTTCCGGTAGTAGATTATAAAAACTCTAGTCTCATCCATATTAAATATATCTTTGGGTAGAAAAGATTTCTTAAAAATTTCAAAGTTTGATAACCAAGAAGTAACTGTGACTTCATTTACTTTTGCTGATTCACAGCACATTTCTTGGGAAACAATATCGTACCGTCTCTGGAATCGCCACAGCCAACCACTCGAACAATTAAAATCTTCTATGTCATATTTTATAGCAATTTCCTTGGCTTTTTCTTGAATAATAGGACCAGAAACTGGGAGATTGTAGGTGCTGTTATATGGTTGAACCACTACATAACTTCGTGCTCAACATCTTTGTGTGTGGATTTCGGAATACCATATTTATTTGCTATAGCAGATTTATTCAGCTGAGTTTCGTCAACTTCATTAAGAATTTTAATTTTTGTTTTTTGCAAACGTTTGGGTTTTTGTTCTGTCATTATGTTACGACGTGACGTACTATTTTACCGGCAATTGCTTAAAATCAAACAGGCGGCGACCGACTGGCCAAAAGCTAGAACACGAACGCACGAAAAAACACGAAGACATACGAATACGTAAAATTCGTGCTAAACAAGTAAACAAATAAGGCACTTGATTCAAAATCTCTGTTCGAAATTCGTATTAACGAGAATTCGTCTTATCCCAAACAAATACATGACACTTTTAGTTTGCATTAATGAGGTGTTTGGCTTATCCGAATTTTCGAAATTAGACAATTAATTTTGGCCATATTGACGAAACAATCCCCAATTATTTGATCGATAATCGTATTAACATCTCCATCCGAATCCCTCGATCAATTTTCGACGGAAGTGACATGTATTACATGTACTCATTAGACCCTGGAACGCATCCCATGTTAGCTCTCCACCCACTCCTTCCAGAACGATCCAGGAATTCCCCATGAGAAATAAACACGAGCATGCTCCTTCCATCACTGTATTGCGTCCGTACGTTCCACACACGTATATGTCCGCTTGTCAGTGGTTCGAGCAACAAAACAAGCTCTAAATCAAGCGGGCAACTATAATATGTCTCCGGGGATTTTATTCGGACATCGTTGGCATTCCGCGCGAATGCTAAGGTAAACAAAAACGTTCGAAAGTGACACGCCATTAGCAACTGGCTTTGTTTTTGCTGCAAATACCTCCTTGCCCGTATATTATTCCAGTCGCAAATGTGTAATTCGACGGTAAATTGGCTGCCCTGATGGTTATATACCGGGTGGTTTTTTCGTTATTTTGAGACAATATGTTATTATGAAAATACGCATTGTATATAAAAACAAAAACGTTGTTTCTATGTCTACTAATACTTACATGCTTACTCTTACTTTACATTTATTATTCTACCAATCTCGACCTGTCATTTCTACTCCAGGTGGATGGTACTACACTGTTGAAAATTTTAACACTTTTTTGACTAATTTAATAGTCAAGAGAGGTCCACACTATTTTCGTGTTATTTTGTCGAGAACTATAGAAGTTTAAATTTGACGAGCAAAGGTGTATGTATGTAAGTAAAAGGGTGGTGTTACACTGCGACCTAAAAGATCTATTGTGTCCCCTATTCTTGCTGCTTTACGCTGGCCTTCCAGTCTATTCCTTTTAGAAAGTGTAGGATGTCAGAGGGCCCCAGTCTAGGTAAGTCTCCTCTTCGATTTCACATGCTCCCAGGTGAAATGCCTCGAGTTGCACAGTGCTACGCGTTTGAGAGGAGGTGGATGGGTGTTTCATCCTGTTCCCCACAGAATCTGCATTCAGGATCTTTTTTCCAATCCAAGCTTAGTCAGGTGTCCTTTCAGTCTACAATGGCCTGAAGTATTCCAGTTAAAATGCGAACTTTGTTCTTACTCAGGTTGATGCATTCTGTAAACCTCTTCTGGTTATAAGTTCCCAGAAGACTTTTACTTTGCCTCATTCCCTGGAGACTTTCCCAATAACTGGATTTCTCTGCTCCATTTCTATTTTTAGTTCTTTCAGTATTGTACTGCTACTTAACCCGCAGAAGGGTTCAGGCCTACAAAAGGATTCCAGCCCCTTTTTTGCGAGGTTATCCGTTATTTCGTTTCCTTCACTCCTGTGTGACCGGAACCACAGGAGGGTTACTTTATTTCTTTTTGCCTAGCTCATTTAGTTTCCTAGGCATTCCCGACCATCTTGGAGCTGATTTCATATGAGGCTCAGCGCCTTGATGGCTGCTTGACTATCAGACATGATGATAATCTCCTGCTTCGATAGTTCCTATCCATATTGAACTGAACACATCTTCCAATAGCGTGTATTTTCCGCCTGAAATATACTTGGGTATTTTCCAAGCTTTCGAAATATGTAGTTCTAGGCCATATATTCCTATTTCATTCCTTCTGCCGTTTTGGAGCCATCAGTATACACCTTTGATGGCATTTCTATTCAAGTTCAAGATGGTGTTATGATCCCACTCGCTCTTGTTACTTAACTTTGTGGTGAATTCCTTCACAAAGCTAAATTTTTTAACATATCATCCCGGGGCATATCCCAGGTTTGATCACCGTCAGGAGATTGAGGCCTATGCCTAATCATTCCTTCCTTGACCATTCTTAGTGCGGTTCTTTTGCCACGTCTCTACTACGATGTGGAGGGGGCAAGATCCAATACTACTTCAATAGCTGCTGTTGGGCAGGTTCTCATAGCCCCGTTATGCATACACATGCTAATCTTTGCACTTTCGAGAGATTAATTCTCGCGGTGCCAGATTAGTTCTTTTGCTCCATGCTACTGATGCATAGGTGATGATTGGTTCACTATCGCTGTATACATCCAAAGCAGTATTTTTGGTTGCATCCCCAATTTTTTCCCTGCAAAGTTTCTGCAGACCATCAGAGCTCTTTTGGCCTTGTTGGTTACTTCAACTTCATGTTTGTTCCATAGAAGTTTATTGTCTAGGGTAAGCCTAGATATTTAACTTCCGCTCTCCAGTCTATATTTTGCCCATCCAGTTTTATGGTTCTAAGATTGGTTTTCTTTTCCTGGTAAATGCTACTAGGGTTGTCTTAGTGAGGTTAACATTGAGTCCCATCGATTGACACCATCTTCTCGTGAAGTTCAATCCTCTTTGAACTATGTCACAGAGGGTATTCTCAAATTTGCCTCTTGCGTATAGGACAATATCATCAGCATCCCTTGACAAGATATGCTAGATTCGTCAGTCCGCATAGAGTTCATCTACTATTAGGCTCCACATAAGTGGGGATGTAACTCCCTGTGGGCATCCTCTGGTCGTACTAACCGAGATGGTCTTATGCCCCACCTCCGCCTCCACCGACCTGGTAGACAGTAGTTGCGAAATCCATCTAGAAGTCACCGCCGTCTACCCCCTATTAATTAATGCTTTTTTGACAGACTCGTGTGGAGTGTTGTCAAAAGCACCCTCTATGCTAGAAAGGCGCACACTACGGTTTCCTTATTCTCAGGGCACTTTGGATTTGGTCCGTCAGCTCCACTAATGCAGTCTCAGTGGATTTGCCTGTTTGATAGGAGTGCTGACAGGGTGTAATGCCACCCGCTCCAAGATGTCTGTTCTGATATAGTTATCTACAGCCTTTTCCACCGTTTTCAAAAAGAATGATGTGAGGCTGATAGATCTGTGGGATTTAGGGTGCGTAATGTCCTTTTTCCCTGCTTTTGGTATAAAGGTGACTTTAGCCCTTCGCCAAGCTTCTGGAATGTACCCCAACTCCAGACTGTTGTCTCTGTCTCTGTTGTCCTTACTGGTTTATACTATGGTTCCAACACCAGCTGTCTCTTGCCCTACAATAAAGCTCTCTTTCACTCGGCTTTTGAATTGTAAGGCTAATTCCAGCTCATTTGTTGCGCTTGTAATGTTTTTCCAATCTAAATAAGACTTCTTAATAACATCCCGCTCAGTATAAACGGAAAATAAGAGGCTAGCACATTAACTCCTCGTTTATTGATTATATATACCGGACATCGTTATCTTAACACCGCAAACTTAACTACCCTATAGCATCGCTAACAGCGCACTATTCGAATTAGCTCGCGTCCGATTTACCTCGGCCCCATTTTCACTTAATTCACGAGAAAATCCCCAGCGCCGCCACCACAATAAATCCCACCCATCCCGGGACGACGCAATTACAATGAAAAAATAACGAGGAAGACAAAGGCGGAATCGTCCCCTATTACTCCCGTAAGGCCGGAAAGAGCGTCGTTTGCGAATTGCGCCTCCAAGAACGGAAGGAGCAATCCGTTTGACCGGGCACGGCTCTAGAGATTGCTCCCAGGGCGTTAATAAAGCTGCATCGTGCAAAAGAAACGGCTGGGGGTTTTAAATAAAAATGGGCGAAAATCCGAATGCCGTTTTAAATCATGAATTATAAACGGGTTGGCCGGCGAGAGCAATGTTTAAACATTGTTTTAGCCTTTTCCGTTTTTTTTTTCGCGGATGGACATTTGTCCATGCGTGTTGATGGGAAATATGTAAATCGGGGAAGCGAGTGACGTGGGTAAATATGTTTAAATATGTCCGCGGGATACGCGTACGAGTTTTTTGTATATCCGGAAGAAAAACATCCAATCAGCAATGGGTATGATGCGGACGGGGATATTGCCGCACTGCGGGATCGGACTTCGCCTGCATAGGTTTACGGAGCGAGCGGTGCCTTCGACTGTATAATTGAGCCGCTACAATATTCATAAACGTATCAACAGGTGTTCAACGTAACGAGTATCGGTAATAACGCCGTTAGAGAGATGAAATAACAGCTATTCTACGTACTACAGACATTTAACACACTTCTAGAACTCATAGAAGTAGCACTCAAACGTATCTAAGAATAAGAAGTCCATTTCGCAGATATATCATGTTATTTATTGAAAACTTGTATATATACAAGATGAGTTTTTTATCTTGAGACAACGGAATATCTCTAAAACACTGCATCAAATCAAAAAAAGATCTTAATAAGATTTGTTATAATGTAGGGGACTCACTGAATGGTGCCGAACTCGATCCCCCACCTCACTCCCCCAGAGTGAGAGGGGGGACAACTTTGAAATCTTAAATGAGAACCCCCATTTTGTATTGCAGATTCGGATTCTACGCCATCAAGTATATAATTTTTGTTTGAAACTTTTTTTTTCGGTACGTAACAGATTGCGCTGTAATCGCAAAAAACATGATCGTTTAGAAAAAATACACAAAAAAGAGAAGTAAGCAAACATGATTTTGTGTTTTTTTTTTATTTTAACATTAAATAACATTTCAAAAAGCCACGTCAAACCCCCATTGGTTGCGTCAAGTTGAACAACAACATCCTTGGAACGCAAATGTTTGATGTGGAATAAAAACATATCACCTGTAAATTGTAATTGTACTTTTATGCAACAAGCCCCCGGTAATTCGCACCCCAAAGTATTTCAGAATAGAATTTCTTCACAGTGACGAACCAAACATGTTACAGAAAAAGGATCCACATCAAGATTAGGTACGACACCGGTATCGGGGTATAGTAAGGTCCTTCCAAACATCCAAGATATATCGTGGTAATCAAAACAGCAAAACATACTGCTGTGGACGAACACCTTGTTTTCGCGAGTTTTTTTTAAGTTACGCACATGTTCATGTTTACTCCGATTTGCCTTTATCAATGTTTCGTGGGAGTTCCCACAAATTCAAATATTTTATTTTGTATAAGATTTAGTTAATGATTTGTTTGGTTAATTTATTTATTTAAATGTTCCGTTGTTTAAATTTAATTTCACTCTGAAAAATGTTCAGCGTTCGCTTTTGTTGTTCAATGTCCTTCCTGGAAGTTTTCTTCTATGACCTTTGCGCGTTGCGTTGCACCAACTGTTGTTTATATGTATACGATTGTTTAACCTTGTAAGACTTAGTTCCGAGATTGACACAAGAGTAAGTAGACGTAAATTTGTATTTGTTTGCTGCCATTTTGTGATTTCATTTGATTTAAAGTTTTGTTTCATTTAATTTGATTTTATTTCGTCCATCAAGGAACTCGTTTAATAATAATTGTTATTATATTGTTGTGTATTGTTGTTTTTTAAATTTTGCTGAATTGAAATTATTTATTAATCACCTCGGGTTGGGTGAATAGAAGCTTTGTGCTTGTATGTAAGTTTTTCTTTTGTTAATTTACTTGTTTTGTCCACGTTTAATTAGATTTGTTTTAATTTTGAAACCACGTGGATTGATTTGTTATAAAAAAGGACTATCTTCCTGAACTAATTTGTTGTTTGCTTTGTTAGAGGGTTTAGCATTGTCCTTTTGTAATTTAGAGTCTAATGCAGTTTTTGATTTCGACCAGGACCTTTTGTCCACGGTTTTTTTTTCTGCAATTTGTATTTAACATTTTTTTTTCTTAATTAATTTGATTTGACGTAGATTAGATTAGATTAGATTAGGTTAGGATTGGGGTGGTCTATGGACCTGTTTCACCGCGACCGTTTCAGATCTATTGTGATCCCCTTTTTCCTAGAGGACGCTATCTAAATTAGGCCTATCATCTTTAGAAGCGGCTTCTTTATAGAGCTACTAGCTGTGGGGTTCCCCTCCTTGTCCTTGCCAGGCCTTCACATTAGCACAGCACATGAACTGGTGTTTTTTCTTCCTCTTGGCAGTATGTACAGGTTGCATCATCTGCCAGGCCTATGTTGTACATATGTCTATTCAATCTACAGTGACCAATCAGCAGACCTTCAATCATTTTCACAGTGTTCCTGTCTTTATTCAATAGATCTCTCGTGAATTCAGGCCTCTGTTCCTTTAGGAACTCTTTTGCCTGTCTTTGTTCCAGTGATTTTTACCACCACTCTCTGGACTGATTATGTATCCATTCATTGATGGATTTTTTAATTTGCAATTTGGTAGTGCCGAAAGAGGGGTCGACTCCAACGAATGGCTTTGACGAACCTCGCCTGCCCAGCTCGTCCGCCGCCACATTTCCTCTCATTTCCTCTCTCTCGCCCGAGTGGCTAGGGACCCTGGCCAGTGTTAGTTTCCTTTGGGTGCCCACCTCATTTAGAGCGCTTACGCAGTCCTAAATCAGCTTAGAGTCCACGCTTGTGGCGCTAATCGCTTTAAGTGTGGACTAACTGTCAGAGAAGATAGCGACGCTTTTACCTGGCTCGGTACATCTTTCTATCTCTCGGACACAGTGATGGATTGCAGCAACCTCAGCTTGGAACACAGTCTTTGTGTCTTTGTCTTTGCTGAAACTTACCGAAAGAGTCTTTTTAAGCCTCTTAGCATATATTCCTGCTCCAATGCCGTAATCTGTTTGAGAGCCGTCAGTATACCAGTTTGAGTCCGCTCTTACCGGAGTAGTCCCAGTCCTTCGTTTCTGGCATTATAACCTGATATTTTCTATCTAGGTTAAATTTCTGAACCATGGCATCACATGGCATTCCTAAAAGGGGTGCCTCCTTGAGTTCGTCTAACAGTTTGTGAGTTATCGGTACTTCACTATGCAAAAGTCTGTGTACTGTGGACCTTGCGGCTCCTTGTATATAAATATGTATTGGTGGCAGGTTCAGAATTACTTCAATCGCGGTGGTAGGGTGTGGCGCACAGGCACGCCAGCCTCTACACGCCACCCAGCGTTTTGGCCGGTCCCACCTGCCGTGCCTTTGGCCACCATACTAATGCTCCATACGTTATCATGGGTCTAATTATCCTTCTGTATAACCAAAGAGTCATCTTGGGGCTAAGTCCCCAATTCTTTCCACACAGGCTCCTGCACCTACCTAGGGCGATGGTGGCTTTGCTGGTCAATTTCTGGATATGTGAATTCCATGTATGCCTTTGATCAAATCATACCCCCAGGTATTTCGTCTCTTTGACATATGGAATCCTTTCGCCTCCTATCACTAGTAAGACTTCTACCGTGCTTTTACTTGTGAACGTGACTTGATGTAAGAGTTAAAAAATTTTTCAAGAAGATTTTCATCAACAGCCACCTCGTCTCCGTGGACTCCCAGTCATTTATTTTAGTACGAGCTACATTGAATCGTCACCCCTGAATTAGTGTCGATACCAAGGAAACTACATTAAAATCATACAGTTACCGCTGTGTACTGAAGGTACAAAAGAAAATGCAAAAAATTAATTAATAAAAATGAAAATTAAATTAACTAGCTCAACGGATAAAAATTAAAAGGCGCAAAAGAACAATTAAACTCAGGGTTATCCTCGCAAATTTAAACTAATCACGAAAAGTAAAAAGTGGGTGAAAGAAATCTGACTTTCTTTATTATTCCAAAAATTTAAAAAGGTTTAATCAAAAATAAAAGAACAGAATTTTGAATGACGTTAATTAACAAACAAGAATTTATTATATAAAAAAAAAGTAAAAAAAATATTTAGTTACAAATTGCAGAAAAAAAAAACCATGAGCTTAGGGCTCTGGCCGAAATCAAAAACTGCATTAGACTCTAATTACAAAAGGACAATGCTAAATCCTTTAACAAAGCAAAAAAGTAAAATAGTTCAGGAAGATAGTCCTTTTTTAATCAGTCAATCCATGTGGTTTCAAAATTAAACAAACTAAATTAAACGTGGACAATTCAAGTAAATTAATGATAGAAAAACTTAATTACAAGCACAAAGCTTCTATTCACCCAACCCGAGGTGATTAATGAATAATTACAAAACAGCAAAAATAAAAAAAAAAAACGAAGGATTAACTCTTTAAACTTAAAAATATCTTCCAGAACTAAAATAATAAATGATCCTATATCTAATTTGTGTACACAAGAATATAATACCAATTATTATATAGCGAGTTCCTTGATGGATGAAATAAATCAAAATCAACGAAACAAAACTTTAAATAGAATGAAATACCAAAATAGCAGCTAACAAAATAAATTTACATGTACTTACGCCGGCATCTTGTCAAAGAACTGGCCTCACAGGGTAAAACAATCGCATACATATAAAATTCTACAGTTGGGTACGCTGCAACGCACAAAGATCATAGAAGAACTCCTCAAAGAAGGACATTAAACAACATGAGCAAATAAAAATATATTAAAGAGTGGAAACAATTTCAACTGAACATTTAACTAACTAAATTAAACAATCCAAAACATCAACTAAATCTTATTTAAAAAAAAAACAATTAATTTCTAAGAAAATTTGCTCGAAACATTGATAAAAACTAATTGGAATGAACAAGAAAAAAAAAACTGAATTTACGAAAACCGGGGTGCCAGACCACAGCAGTATACACCACATTAATTAACACCCAATTTATGTATACTGCATTTACAAACAGGTGTGTACACAAAATAATAATGACATTTATTATTACATAAGAAATACTTATAGCTTTTCGTGAATTTGTTGTGTACCTCTTTGACAGCTCATACAGACGATTAAAGCGATTTATCGACGTCTTACTTTCACTATTAAAACAAATTTCCACCCCACTTTCCCTACCACAAACTCGCACAGGGCGCTGATAAGCTGGAGGACATCCGAGCAACCACGAAAATCCAGCGCCCGTAATGGAAACAGCGTGGAACCGGCAATTTATTCTTGTCTACAGGAATCCTCGCCACCTATAAGACACCGTAACCGCTGAAATGCCCCTCTGCCCCTCCACCTCCCACCCCAATACCATCACCGAGTCGGAAACTTCGACACCGTGACGCAGTAACGTCAACTACACCGAGCGACAACCGTAAACTTCCCTATCTGGCGCTAGCGTTTTGAATAATGGAAGTATTATCTCGGTTTTGTTCGCCGTAATAAGCGAATGCCTGTTCCTGCGGAAGAGCGGTATCCTTAACCGCTAAGAGAGGGACAGGGATAGATACTACTACACAAAGTGCATCGTCTTCCTTTTCCGGAAATGCGGTACAGCTTCCTCAATGGCCGTAGGACCGAACTACTAGTATAGTAGTACGCTGTACATGCATGTGTGCATATGAGAGTATAAGTTTTCGTTGCAGCTTTTGACGAAAGCGTCCGTTAGGTAACGACCCGTATCTGCGAGGAGAGAATTGGGAAGGGGCGCTTTATGATTGTTTAGAGGCCGTAATAAAAGTTTCTGTCGGAGTACGTCAGCCGTTACCTCCCACCCCTTTTGTTCGGTCTGGGATCGTCTAAATAACAAAAGCCCGGTTGTTTGCGATGGGCATTTCGCTCCTAAATTATTCGTAAAGTTTAAAATTTGCGCTACGAAAATATACACAAACATATATACATCGTCGAGGGAATGATTAAAGCCAGTCCGGATGCTTGTTCATGCGCGTAAATCACACGGTTTTAGATATGAAAAATTCTGTTTTAATTTGAGCCGGGATGTTCCGTTTATTTTAGAACAAATCTACATTAAAGTTATATCATAGTAAAAAGGCTCCGCACCGAAACTTCTGCACTTTATTTATGAAAACTAAATTATTACAAATCATCCCAACCCCGTGCTCCACCTAAAAAAAGGTACTACACGAGGCTACCTATTCTAAGTACTATATGGGTTCCATAACAATTGAAATGACCCTACTCTAACTAAATAACTTCCCTATGATTCTTAATAACAAAAATATAATACAGTAGCGTCGCGACCATATGAATACTACTTTTGAGAAATGATAAAATATGTGAAATGTGATTAGTTCATATAATCGCGAGTCAGCTATCAGTTATTATTAAATGCGCCCATGGAACGACTTTCGTTATCTCCCAGTATTTGTCAAGGACACTGATTACATATAATATACTTATATAAAATCAATGGCCACGGAGTAAGAGAAAACCATGGCAAAAACCTTACTCTGGGAGGATCTGGGAAGAAGTCCCAGACCTTATTACTGATAGCCGCAAATTATTATTATCCTTCTGAGTGCCGAAGAAGCAGCCTCCGCGTCTCCTCAAATTCCGACAGCCTTGCCGTTCTCGCGTAGCTGCTCCCTTTTTCACACATTCAGAAGTTGAACAGGAAAGATGATGACCTAAAAACAAACAAAACAACAGCAGTACCTATTCTAATACTTAATAATAACTTAATCCTAATTATTCTAACCAAGAGTAATTAAATAAAGATTTATATTTTAAATATTTGTAGTTTAACACCAATTCCGACCACTAAAGAGCATAAAATATTCATTTATAATCGTGCTACCCCACTAACTATCTAAATATCATGCCGTAGCCTATCTAGTTCTTTAGCAACATTACTAAAAAATTCCCACCATTCGATCGACTCATTATCTCTATTATCCGTTTCGCGTCGCGGCCAATTTAACCCCCTAGCTAACGCCCTAACCTCCGTACGCGACCGCCACTCATCAGTGAGTGGACATTCAAACAAGACATGACCCGCTGTATCTACCCCACCACACTCACAAAGCGAATCATTAACCCTCCCAATTCTACATAAAAATGATTTAAAATTACCGTGACCTGGTATTAATTCTACCGCCTGATACGATAAATTAACCCTCATTTCCCTAAAACATGTAACGCTACCGATAAATTTCCTAGTCCACCTCCCATGTAAGGTATTATTCCGCCTACTCTGCCAATCATTGTCAAGTTTATCCCTAAACGCTTTTTTAACTACACTAGCCGAAATTAGCCCAAATCTAATAAATCAAGCTATCTCCCCTAGATACCGCCTCTTTCGCTAATTGATCTGCCCTCTCATTACCGATTGTACCTACATGAGCCCTAGTCCAAAAAAGTTTTATACCCCCCTCGCGCAACATATCCCAAGTATCTAACAACAAATCGGTCGGATTTTTTAAATTCCCTAACGCCTCTAATACAGATAAGCTATCTGTTATAATTCTCACGTCCCGCATTAATTCCCATTCGCGCCTACTATAAACTACTGCCTGATTTATTGCAACTAATTCTGCCTGAAAAATATTGCAATGATCCCCTAATTTAAACTGTTGATTATGTATTTCAATACCCCTATTATAAACAACAAAAGCCGCCCCTGTACCACCCTCACCCTTCGACCCATCCGTAAAAATTTCTAAACCCTCTCGAAAAGTGCCTATAAATTTATCATAACTAATACTTTTTAATTCCGCGGGATGAATTCGCCCCCCTATATCTACTCGCCTTTCTAAATCGCCCGGTTCTAATCTAATTCCCGTTGCCGTAATCAAACCCTCAAACCCTATTTTATTCGCATCCCTACGAAATTTAAGTTCCCTCAAACGTAAATCTACTGGTAAAATACCCGAAATAACACACGCCGCGTCTGCCGAAATAGATGAATACGCGTTCGCGGCCCTAACTGTTAATAATATTTGCGCCCGATTAATTTTTTTAGTTTCTTTAATTTTACACGCGTCTGCCCATATCGCCCCCGCGTACAACATTGCCGGTTCAATAGCGCCCCTATAAATAGTACGAAGCTTCTGCAGTGGATAAGAGTCAGCCTGGAAAGAAGGATAATTACATCCATAATTGATGACGCTACCATCGAAAGCAGAGGCAAGAGGAGGCGTCCACAGGGCGAAGTTTTATCTCCATTGTTGTGGGCTACTAGGTGGACGACCTAATCCGGAAGGTGACGAAAAAACGGTTTCACTGCCTGGGGTATGCTAACGACCTTAGCTAAGATGGACACCTATAGTCCAGGCACTTGAACTACATGTTCATTGTAACATCCCTATTAAATCTTTTACTTCCACTCGAGCAGCTTGGCGTTCTCTATAAAGCCCAGTATCTTGCTCAGTGGAAATTTGGTAGGGCTTCTTTTTCTACTTCTTTTTGATGTAGGCTCAGAACGAAAAAATAACTTACCTTAATGAAAGGTGTACGGCAGTCATTGAATTGCCGATTTACGCCACGATCGCTGATTGAGTGAGAGTTTGGCGTGAGGCCCCTATCACTGTAAAAAAAGTTGCAGTAAAATTACATGTAAAACCGTAGGTAACAAAATTGCCTACAATTTTACAGGTAAATTTGCTTCATAAGGTAAAATTTCTACCATCTGGTAAATTTCACATGCTGACGTGTTTTTCAAAGATTGTACTGTAAAATTCGTATGTAATATTTATATGAACTCTATATTTACCGAACACTGAAGTAATTTTCATATGTATTTTTATAAAGAGAGCAAGCAACTTACCTAATTCTTTTATAGCACCTAATAGGTCATACTGAATCGCTCAACCAGGGATCAAGAATGAACACGCTTACGCGAAACCTACGATTATTTTGTGACGTACATGATATCATTGAGCCAATAATAAGTTCGACAAACGAATAAAATTACCTAGGCGCACAGATAAATAATCCAATAACCAATCACATTGCGGCGTATGAATTTCGTATTTTCCATGATATCTACAGTTTTCCCTGAAAATTCAAGTAAAAACAAATAAATATAAAAGATCCTCATATTTTTACAGCAAAATTAGTAGTTCACTAGTAAAATTACTTTTAAAGTGCACTAAATACCCAAAAAAAAATGTCAATTTTACACTTTTAAGTAAATTTTGAGAGTAAATACAAAATTGTACTTGTTTTTTCCTGTATTTTCCTTTTGAATTTTTATTACATCTTAAACTTACATGAAAAAGCTATAAATTTTACCGAAATTTCTTTTTCCATGTTAAATATCCTAGAAAAAACATGTAAAACAAAATTTACATGATTTATTGTGGTAAATTTACAACGTTGTTACATGTAATATTCCTGATTTACCATGACAAAATTACTGTAATATTTTACAGTGTAGAAATCGAGAATAATCTTCAGCCACGATACTGATAAAAGTGAATTTATTCTTGGGGAAATGCTGAAGACGCTTGGTAGGCTGAAACTCACATTTCTATTCTCTTTTCAGCATGTATGATGATTTCTCCACAGTGGATCATGAGCCCCTGTCATTGTGACATTCTTACGGTTAATCGTTTAGACATTTTGTTTTTGGTGTTTTGTTGGTAATCACCAATGTTTTGTATCAATCTTGTTATTTTTAATATTAATGTTATTGCAAACCACTTAAGTAAAGCTGCAACGCTTACTTAACAGTGAATTGAGTGAATAAAATGCGATTATTGCTTTGATAAATTAACTTCATTATTTTAATTAGAAATTTACTCTATAACAACAACTAAAATTTATTGGGCTTATGAATAAGATACATTAAATCAACTACTTGCGATTAGCATATCAAGAAATAATATTCATTATATTGATACCTTTCTTCATTGATTCTTCTACTAGAGTTCATATATAAAATTGATAATTCGCGGTCATTCAGTAAACCAAATAAAGTTGTTAAAACAAAACTGGTGTTCCTTACAACAATAACATATTTCATTAGCCCAATCAATGATTTTGGTTTCATTAATACAAAGAATTACTCAATAAATTCCTTCGTCATTTGATAAAACCGTTTTCATTGCCAAATTTTAATGCATCATTTCATATGAACAAAGATTCCTTTCATTATTTCTAAACCCATTTTTGGTGTAGTGTATACATATCTGCACCGTATTTCATAAATCATCGTCTGTTATTGAACCAAATCACATCGATTAATTGCGATTTTACTGTTCAGCATAAATTGTATGCATGCCAGGACACAACCACACGATATTTATTTGTTTACCAATTACTAAATTACCCAATCACATTAGGGTTAATTGTTTGTATACCTATAGTTGTTGTTTGCAAAATACGAATGGAAATTCCTGGTTTTCGAGCAAAGCGATCTTCCTTTCGATACCGTTCAGCGTTTTACTAATATTTTGTTTATGTGCGTTTACCCCTAGAGGCGACGTATTCAACGCTTTCAGGGGAAAGTTATGAGAATAGCGGTGTTATTGATCCGCCCCTATTACCAGGGGTGATATTCCGGTACGGTTAAATAGCGTGCCCTTATCGTTATCTACATTGTAATGTATGTTATATGCGAATGCGTATCTACAGATTGTTGTTCCACATATCTCTGGAAGGGACGTGTTATAAGGGTGTTTGGGAATTAATATTGAAGGAATCTACCCTCTCTTAGTCGCTTGGTATATCTCTGGAGGATGAGTAGGATATAATAGATCAGATATGCAAAGTTGAGAAATGTGCTAAAATATCCGATTTCGAAGGAATATGTATTTAACTATTCAAATGGCAGATGCCATAATGTGTCATAATGTGTTGTTTGTATTACTATACTTGACGTTTTCTATACTGTATGTATTATGGAAATAAATATTATTATTATTAATATTATTATTATTATATATAAATATATTGTTATGGCACATATATTCTACTATTATTTAAAAGGGAATGTTACTATTTTACTTAGTTATATTTTAAAACTAATTAGATATTATAAGAAAAAGGATATAATATGAAGCAGCAGACACCCAGACGATGCCCAGGTGATGTAGGAAATCTCTGCATTTGGCAAGTCCTTCAAGGCATTTTTCTTCAGAATTTTTCCTTCGGGAAGCAAGATGATCAGCAGTGATATACCTACACATCGAAAATGAATATTAGAATTTGAATAGTGTACTATTACAATAGATTTTGACAGATCAAAATTGGATCCAAGTTCAATTCAAATGAACATTCTTATTATTTTTACTGTGTATTTATGTCAGTTAAATTTAGTCTAATAACGTTTGTATATGCATTGGCAGTCCAATTGCTTTGATATGTCAACAGATAGACATGGGAAAATTGCTGGAAATTGAGTTCTGTAACAATTCTATGTGTATAAATGGTTGCCTACTTTTTAGGTGCAGTAATGAATTTTAAGATTGTTAATTTTACATTGTAATAAGTGTTTAAAAATTTCAAATGTATTTTTCTCATAATTCAGAGACACATACCTTTATTATATTTCAATTGTAAGGTGATTCCAGATTTTTTGTAATTATTATTTATTTTCATTTCGTTTAAACATTCGACAGTCCATTCGATCACATGGACACTCTCATGTATAAAACAATGGATGTTCGCCTCATTTCGGTTATATTAACAGATTTTCACAGACAGTTGGACTCCTTGACGAAGACAATCGCTTTCAAATCAGTTAAAACATTTTCAATTCGAACCATTCAACACCCGACCTTTGTTAGAGGCAAACGTATCTCAATTTGTTCTTGTAAAATTTAAAATAAATTTTATTTCGATAAAATTCAATTTTATTCCAAATTACAACCTAAAAATAATTGTTATTTGTTAAACCAAGTTCATCACACAAATATTATCCAAATTACCTGCAACCTTTTTGGGTAATTTTTCTTCAACGACGATTTTCCTGAGTTTCCTGTTATGTTCCTGTCCTGAACGAGCCATTTTTCCGTGATCTGATGTAACTACGATGCACGAGACCCCTTATTCGACCTAAACAGTCCCATCCACACCGATGTTCGCAGAATTCGTCCGATTAGAAGGTATTCCTCGTCAAATCTACCTAAAAATAAACGTATTATTTCAATTCTAATCTAAATTTAAAGTTCAAAAAGTGGAATTACTAATAAAACTTTAGTGTTATTAATTAAACGGACTCACGTACTTACCTGAGATAAAAAATATCCAAAGATTTATGTCTGATTTTAAACAAGTTCACATTTAGAATTTTTTTTTATTAAATAAAATCACTTTTATTCGCACTTAAATATTTTAATTTCACATGAGAAATTGTTTTTCACTAAGGCATAACACTATCATGCCTACGATAGCATTTAAACTGGGTCATTGACAGTAAAATTGAAGGAGAGGACATTTTTTGACAACATTCTCACACACAATCTCTACACTTACTAAAATATAAGAGTGGTATTCGTTATTTATACACTGCTCGCCATTTATTTAACGCATAATTTTTTAGAAGTTTTTAAGTAAGTTAAGAAAGTTTTTAAAAAGAAATAGCTTTAATTTTTCTCTCATTATTACCACACAAAATTGTTGAAGTATTTACTTTCCTCTCACTTAGAACATCACCACGCGTCGTCCAAATTGGATTACTGGTTTGTTTGTCGACCGAATACAAACAAGATTTCTACATCGTCTAACCTAACAAACATCTTCACTCCAGACGTAACCTCGGCATGACCTATATCGACGTTTTTCATTTTTTTGTCTTCCTCTTATATCAACGGTGTACCTCATCCGCGTAAACAACACTGTAACGTTCTTGCCTTCAAATCGTTTCCCTCTGTTCCCAACGTTTTCAGCGTGAGTTGAAAGTGGATGACGGTTGCACCGTTGGGAGAAGCGACGGAGGCGACATCTTCAGCAGTCCGGCAGCGTACTACGACGATTTCCGGAAAATATATCATTTTTAATGCTTGTTCTATCTGTTTTATTGTGGCCGTTTTGCGTGGGCAAATATGGTTTGTTTGTGTGTAGTGGTGTTAGTGTTTCATTTTTATATGTTTACAGATGGGCCAGTTCCTTCATTTCCTCTTGTTTTTTTTTATTAGAGTTTTGTTGAAGGTGCCGAAGTTGTTTCGTGGTTTGAAAATAAATACCGAATAATATATAGTTAAGGAATTAAGTGGGTGAACAGTGCGGGACTTAGAATTATTTTTATTTTCAGAACAATTTTTTGCTACATCGGTTTATTGCAGTCAGTACCTGCATTTAGCTATTCGTCAGTCGCCATCCTCCCAACCTCCAATTCTTCCTGTTACGCTACCGTTAAGTCTGTCTCCACAAATCAATCTAACAATACAGTGTTACTACAAAAGAAATAGACACTTTCAATGTTTTTATTAATCCAAAAAATGATAGCGCAGTCAAAATATTTATATCGTAGCTGCTTCGAGTAAATGTTCTGATACAATAGAAAGATGGAGGATAGTGAGCCCTTAATATAAAAAGAAGGACACTTCTCATTTTGGTCGAGCGCAGCCACAAATACCACTTTCTGCCATATGTACATCGGTCAATTATTTGAGTCAAATATTTCTTCCGAGGAGCTCTTCGATAAACTTTAAACACATCCTTTAGTTTTGCTGCTATAGTATATTTCGTGATGCTGTCATATTATATTCATATTTAGCTCTGAACTGTAAAAAAGAAACACCTTATTAGCTTCCTCGGAAAGGATTTTTTGATTGATCGCACTTCCCCCTCGACAACCCAAATGACATTTCTAGGGGTCAATTTATATATTATATCGTGTTACTGTTATAATATTCTTGTCATCATAGTTGTAGAAAGGTTGAAAAGAATAAAATGTATCTTAGTAAAAGATGTATATTCATATTAATTTATCTTTGACAGACCACTCCAACATGACTCCATAAATCGAATCATTGTGTAGCAATTAGCGTTGGTAGGGCACTTGTTAACATAAAAGCGGTAATATCTGTCACGTAAATACCCATATCGACAATAATTTTGCGGTAATATTATACTTTTCGTGCTAAAATTAGCGCGATACGTTAGCGCTTTTCATGGTTCGATAGTTTGACATCTTCCTTGATCCTGGCTCAATAATTTCGCTGAAAACTGTATAATTTTAATCAGAAACATATCTGAGCGTGTATTACGAACCTTTTCAACCTTCTAATTAACGTTATATTACCTCGAATCGCTATTATTGTTGCCCCAAATAGCAGATTAGGTTATGAAATTAATATCATCACAAATGACAATATTTCTCGAATTATTCCACATTTTTCCATATGCAAACGAATAATACAGGCTTCCAAACATCTCTCTGGTCACGTTTCGACTCGTTATGTGTGCCTTGTACGTCTATTTTACGTGGGAAAAATTGGAAACGTTTTGCCGTACGATTGACACGGGCGCCATGACACGAATTCGGTCAAATCAAAACACGCTTACTCGGAAAAACACACCTATATAGATCGGGTCTTTTTGAGTAAAATACCGCGTCTCGACCCCATTTTAGGGTTCGAACCGCAAAATGAAACATGTGAGAAGCGTTTTCCACCTCAATCCCACTCTCAAATATCATCTCAGCCTAATAGCGATCGTACGAAATAGCCCAACTTTGACAATCGAAATCGGTCGAAATCCGACTCATTGACATTTCTCGGTCTGCAGCGGCGTTCGTTTCTCACCGCCTACTACGATCTAATTCGAATTTTCTCCTCTTTTCCTACTTTTAACTATTAATCTCGATACCCCTATTCACTTGCGACCCCTCTTACCCCTCGGACCTTTTATTATTTCCCTTTTAATCGCGTCCGTTTCTAAAGCCTTTGCCGTGGGACTTTTTCACGCCAATTTTACACGCTATAGATAGGGCGACGCCTATGGTGTGCGACAGAGAGTAGAAAAGGACACACCTGTCGCCTTTTATTATTATTAACTAATAACGTTATTATGAATTCGTTCAAACCATTTTATAAAGCGATTCTTAAAGTTTACTTTGGCAACCCATAGGTGCTCAATATGGGCTCCTCCTGTCACACGGCACACATCAAGGCGATAGTCTAGTTCATTCCAAACTCGGTGTAACATATCTGCATCGACACTTTCCACAGCTCTGGTGATATGTTGTTTTAACTCATCTAAATTATTAGGAAACGGAGGGATGTAAACCAGGCCTTTCACAAATCCCCATAAAAAAAATCGCACGGTGTAAGATCGGGGCTCCTTGGTGGCCACCGTACGAGAACGCGGTTGTCGGCTTTTGTACGGCCTACCCAGCGCTGTGGAAGTGACACGGTGCCAGTGAAGAGGTGCTCCATCCTGTTGGAAGATAAAGTTCCCCCCGTTCTCATGCAGTTGAGGCATCAACCAATTGATCAACATTTGATGATATGTATGTATGTAGATAGAAGGGTGATGTTACACTGCGACCTAAAAGATCTATTGTGTCCCCTATTCTTGCTGCTTTACAGCTGGCCCTTCCAATCCCATTCCTTTCAGAAAGGGTGGGATATCAGAGGACCCCAGTCTAGGTAAGTCTCCCTCTTCGATTTCACATGCTCCCAGGTGCAATGCCCTCGAGTTGCACAGTGCTACACAGTTTGAGAGGAGGTGGATGGGTGTTTCATCTTGTTCCCCACAAAATCTACATTCAGATTCCTTCGCTAATCCAAGCTTACTCAGGTGTCCTTTCAGCCTACAGTGGCCTGAAAGTATTCCTGTTAATATGCGAACATTGTTCTTACTCAGGTTGATGCATTCTATAAACCTCTTCTGGTTATAAGTTCCCAGAAGAATTTTACTTTGCCTCATTCCCTGGAGATTTTCCCAGTAACTGGATTTTCTCTGCTCCATTTCTGTTTTTAGTTTCTTCAGTATTGTACTGCTACTTAATCCGCAAAAGGGTTGAGGGCCTACAAAAGGCATTCCAGCCCCTTTTTTTGCAAGGATTTGATGATATGTAGCTCCCGTTACTGTGTTTTCTTCAAAAAAGAAAAGACCATACACCTTTGTGCGAGATACAGCACAGAACACTTTTGGAGAATCACGCAAATGCTGCACCAACACTCTCGGAGGTTCAGTCCCCCATATTCGGACGTTTATTCATCTTGACACTTATGTGGAACGTTGACTCGTCACTGAAAATTATCCGCTCGCAAAACTCATCTTCATTACGTTGCAGCATTTTATTGCAGAAATCTTGTCATCTTCACGTAGATGCTGTACCAACTGCAATCTGTAAGGCGTCAGTTTTAGTCGTTTACGTAAAATTTTGCACGCAGTTGATTGCGGAATTTGTAGTTCCAAACTTGCACGTGTTGTTGACTTTTGTGGACTTCGTTGATAAACAGCACGAACACGTTCCACTGTTTCTTCTGACACACGAGGTCTTCCCGGGACTTTTGCCTTTACATAAACACCCTGTCATTTCAAATTTATTGTATCAATCGTAGATCGATTGTCTAGTAGGTTCCAAAACGTGTTCGAAAATATCGTTGGACAACAGCTACTGAGTTCGTTTTAGCAAATTCAAGCACGCAATATGCTTTCTCAGTAGAGTTTGCAACCATCGTAGCTATTATGCTTACGCAGTACTACCAACTGTACTATCGAAACTTCTACAGTTCCTCAACCTCACGGCGCAAAATGCATGTCGATATCACAAATAACTTTTGTTTTATACAATACCAAAGATGTCTATTTCTTTTATAGTAACGCTGTACATGATAAATTCTTAAATTACCTTTTCGGATTAGCATAGTCTACATTCGATATTCATAGAAATGAATAAAAACGTTATTTCAGACGATTCCTCCTTAATTACACCAAACAAGAACTTCATAAAAGCCGCTCGTAGGATTACCTTTCTCAGAGGAAGTCCCAAATAGTCCATAAAAGCCTGCCTCATCCATGGCCCCCCTGTGTTTTTTTTTTCTTTTCTTCTTTTACAATACACAATTCAACGAAGGCAGGCGTCTTCCAAGTTTGACGTACTAAATTCTTCCTGCCGTTTTAGCGAGATCGTAAAGCCGGAAATGCGGGGTTTAGATTTCGGTAATTCTCCCAAAATACTTTCATCCGTTTATCCACGGTCGTCCATTAAACAAAAGAAGGAGGCCGATTATTCTCTCGGCCCGGCTTGGTGATGCCTTTCTCGCGATTCATTAATTTTTCCACTTCCCCCAAGGGGTGGCCGAGCCGTCGGCGTTTCCGAAACGTAAATTTTAAATCGGTGGAAATGGAATTCTCCAGACAAATTCCTCAGCCTCTCCGTCTCAAGAGATTTCGTAAAACTTTTTTTATCTATTATTTTTTTTCTATTATTTATGTTTTGTACCATATTGTAATATAAATATTAATAAGTTAATTTCAATTTAATCTGATTTGTTCTTTTCGTTTCAGTTTTTGACTGAGTTTACTTGTGAGTGAAATTTTAATTAAATATTGTTAAGTAGAACCTATAATTGAAATTCTGAACCTAAAATTTATAAAATTAAACACAAAAGTGTAGAAAGTTTCAAATAATTTAATAAACCATATATGTTGTAAAAAGGAATTAAGACTATTAAGAATTGTCTTTCAATAACAATCTAAACAAATAAATACAACTATTGAATTGTATTATGGGTTAAGATATGTAAATGGTATTTTATTTTGCTTTAATGGTACTATAACTAACTATATACAGTATGAAACAAAGTTTTGTCTTTATATCGGCTCTGTCAAACAATATACCAAGTTTTGTAATTTTTTTGGTAAAAACTTTCTTAATATAAATGAAAATTCCTATATATTATTAAATTTCTGGATTGTAGAATCGATTCTACAGCACACTGCGTTAAATTGTCCTATACCTATCTTGTCTACAAACAGCGAGTAAAACCATAAAAGTTTACAAAATACATACAGAGGAAGTCTTGAATGTTTGTAGTTACGTCATTAACAGGTCGGTAAAGTAAAGACAAGCGTAGTTTCAAAAAATTGGAAGCATTCATATAGATAAGCGAGATAGAAGTATATAAACATAAGTCGTAGCTACTTAAGCTATACGTCCATATTTTATTAAGTATCAACAAACTAGTTGAAGTGAGATAGAATACGGTCGAGTAATGCGTAAATAAGACCTTTCATAATGTTCACTTCAGGGCATGCGACCACGCCATTTTAACCCATTTTACCGCTCCGTTGACATTTGACATCTGCTTTTTACTGTTTATTGACCCTTCTTTAGGTTTGAATTTTTACTTACTTCTATTATTTCTTTTACCAAAAGTTCTTTTCAGAGCTATAGTGAAGTAAATCGTTTAGTTTGTGGTAAGTTTAGAGATGTTAAAGAAACATACAAAGACTTAAAACATTTTTTTAGGTTACAGTTCAAGATGCCTGGTAAACGACTTAGTTCTTGTTGCCAAGAGTTGGTCAGTCGTTTACTAGTGTATTTCGAGGAGGAAAAGCGAAATGGAAGTCCTCTAATATCCGTTGATGCGGTCCATGAGGTAAATTGTAATTGGTTATTATTGTAGAGAGTTGCGAATGCTTTGGGCATTTCTATGGGTATCATCTACAACACAAAGCGCAAGAAGGAAGCTATATCTGCTATTCCTTCATCGAGTGCTTCAACAGCCCCTGTACAAGCCACGATTGATGCCCAAAACATGTGATGTGTCAGAGAAAAATAAAATGGATGTTCGTAAAGTAATTTATGGTTAACGTTTATGTTATTGATGAATTACTTCGAGCACATGGGCATAAAGTTTCAAGACTGCCTCTGTATCACTGCGATTTCAATGCTATCGAATTTATATGGGCACATGCGAAAGGATATTATAATAACCATATTGGTCGGGATGGTTATGGCGATAAACAAATATTGGGAATGTGGCAAGAAAGTTTGGGCAGCTGTACACCAGACTCCTGGCAAAATTGCATAAATCACACAGGGAAAATAATTAAAGAGTGGTACGAATGTGAAGCAAACATGACTTTGTTCTGACAGTTAATTGCGGATTAGAAGATGAGAGCGAAGACACAAATTAATTATATTTTTAATTTCACTATTCTTTTCTTTCAATATTGACATATTTTAATTTAGTTTACTGCAATATTATGTTTTGTATATACCGTTGTATAGAAATTATGTTTGCTACATAAAATAAAAACACCGTCTTTCGTTTAATTAATCATTGGTAACGTATATTAAACTAAATACTTTTATGTTGCTTGAATATTTTCTACATTTTAATTTGCAAATAGAGGTTTTTAATATGAGAACTACATTATTGTGGTAATACATTATTTCATTGAGAACACATTTAATAATAAGCTTAGCCTGATCACGAAAGCATTGTCAATAGAAAAGTTCACTATTTAGAATCCTATTAGTTGCATTACTCATGATTGTTGTTAAAACGCAACGTTGACTAAAAACTGAACCAATCCTTTCAGTTATAAAAGAAAATCTATTAAAACTGCGTATAACCTCATTAAATTTGACAATTTTTCATTTCGTAGAGTTTATTGCAAACATGGTTGGTGTGCCTGAATTTGTTTCAGACACTGCATACGCATGCTTACGTCATAAGCAAATATGACGTAACTACAAACATTCATGATCTGGCCTATACAATATATAACAGTACATTTTTAAATATTTAGATGACGATTTAATTTACACATTGAAACCTTATACCTATCTTTAGCGGTTTTGTCGTTATTAACGCTTCTTATCAAATATTAATTAAAACTGCTCTTAAAACCTTTGCAAATTTTAAAGTAGGCTGTGAATATGATTATATAACAGAATGTTTACCTGTAAAGTAAAGTAAAAAGCAAACTATCTATTTTATAAATTGGAAAGGGTTGACGAATATCCCAATACTAATATTTTAAATTTATTCTACGTCCATGGCGAATATGGATTTTATTTTAGCAGAACTTACAGAACATTTAATGAACGATATTCTTTTTTTACGCGAGAAGAGAAAAATCTTCATAAGACTTCCGGTGGCCCGTGTCACCGGGGTGTATCGGATTTTTACCGACTAAAAAAACCTCTGTCGTGTATAGCGGTACGATCTTCTCACTTCCCTGGAACTGCTGGGGCATTACTTGAGGGGGGATCCGCACAGGTGTTCTGGCAGTCAGGCTCTAAGTTGGGCTAGAAGTTCTCTGCTGTCAGTCTCTCTCTTTACGAATTAGATTTGTAGCCATGTTGGTGATACAGTTTCAGGCATCCTCGGATGACAGCATGGTATTGACAAGACTTGTCGGGGTAAAAGTTCCCACCTGGTTTTGTGCCTCTTCCCTCCTGTATGCTCACCGTCTTTCACATTCGAAGAAGGTGTGTTGCAGACCACAGTATGGGCAGGCTTCCATGTTACTTAGTTTAAAACGATGCAAGTAGGCTTGGAAATTGCCATGTCCCGTGAGAAGTTGCATTAAATAATAAGATACCTCCCCATGCTTTCTTTGGAGCCAAGGTTTTACATTCCAGATTAGGGTTTTTGTACACTCCGCGGTGCTTCTCCCAGGAGTGCTGCTAACGGTTCAGCACGTATTGCAGTGTTCTTGTCCATTCTTCCTTGCTCCATCTCTTTTCTGGACAGCACCATTAAGTCTATTGGGGGAGTTGTTGCTATTATTAATAAGGCCTTGGTCGAGGTAGTCCTGTACGCTCCGGTGATCTTGATGACCGCTTTCCTTTGCACAGAGTGCATGATGATTCTGTAGACCTGTCTTTCCATAGCGTGTGGCCATACCAAAGCCCCATACAACATAATCGACTGGGATGCCCACGCCATAAACCGACGCTTAGTGACGTTCAACATTTTCTGGTGTACGCACTGTTTTTTGACTAACACGAGGTTTATTCTGAACTGAACCGGGTTCACGCCATTGCTGCACCCACCGAGTGATAATTTTCCGTGACGGAACAACTGCACGTTGTCGATTATCGCCATATATTCTACGAAATTCGCACTGGACAACAACAATTGACCTATTTATTAAATACTGTTCTACGCAGAAAATGCGTTGCTGCACCGGCCAGCGATCCATGGCTAACTGAATCCAAGGCCACGCTACACCGAATGCCTGTGCCCGCAAACCTGCCCTGCCAACAATGCGAACAGAATCGCCAACCTAAAATGGGAAACGTTAATTGCCGGACCCTGTACAATCCAAAAATGTAATAATATATTTAGCATGCTTCGTTTAAATTGAGAAAGTTGGTGGCAATTTCCGGTTCTTTAAATTTAAATATTTTAAAAGGAAAGAAGGCTCAATCTGAAAGTTTCAAATTCATAAATAGTAAGGCACTCTGAAAATTTCCAATGAACGGGTTTCGTAGCATAGCCTGTATACAGTCTAAATATAATTAACCAACATCCAATGTCAGACCCTTAATGGGGAATCAATTAGACCGCATTGGGACGAGAGCAGAAGTGGCACGCGACTATCCGCCTGAATCCCCAGATAAGCGTCGAGGAAAATCAATTCCCTTCCACGCTGCGGTCGAGAGCATTTCGGAAGAAGAAGAAGCCCGCCCCCTACCATACGAGTCCCGAAAGTGGAGTAGGTGGAAGTGTGTTCCGATTACCGATAACGACTGGAGATTTTCTCCGGTGAAGACGGGACTACTTTTCCGTTGTAAACAACGTGATATTGTTGCTCCGCTCGTGTGGATGATCGGTGACTAGTTTGAGCTTTATTTGTAGCTGAACTCGGGCTGACTTCGATCGAGGGGTCGATTGTCTGTTCTTGTTCTTGCGTATTTTAGCGATTTTGCGTGCATGGGAGGCGTGTCGGTGTGAGGTTTGATTAATGTTTTTCCGAGAAATTGGAAACTACATATATGTTGATGTACTGCACTAGTAAAGTAAAAAGATTATTGCACACGGGAATGGTAAAGCACTAAGTTGGATAACATATCAGCAGTTACTGATGTGAAACACTTTAAATTGCAAATACGTTCCGTGCTGGTTCAGTACAACATCTATTTGCCACTTTTGGAAAATAACGTTTAAAAAACAAATTTTCAGTGATGAATATATAATATAATAACGCTGATAATAAAACAAAAGCAATATGGGAAGTGATAAAAAAAGAAACCAAAGGGTCTGCAGCTGAAGTCAATACAACAACAACCTTATCTGCTGCGGCGATAAATGATCATTTTTGTTCAATAGGTGAAGTTATCGTTAACGGTGTACATTCCACATTTACACCGGATGATTTTCTGTCAGATAACCACAGATGTCAACCACAGATATAAACAACTTCAACTCATTCCTTTGCCAACCAATATAGAAAAACAAGAAATAATAAGAACTTTAAAGGGTAAAGCCATAAGGGATATATACGGCATTTCAACGATACTTTTGAAACAAATAATCAGCATTCCAGTGGCTAATATTTTCAATCAATGTACTCACCAAGGAATTTTTTCCTGGGCAACTCAAGGTACAAAAGTCATTCCAATTTATAAGAAAGGAGCCTGTGATTTAAAGGAAAACTACCGCCCCGTAAGCATTTTACCAGCTATCTCTAAAATCTTTGAACATGCCATTGCCACCAGACTACAAGACTACCTTGAGAAAAATAAGTTTCTGTCAGACAAGCAACATGGTTACCGAAAAGGCTGTTCAACAACAACAGGAATCCTTGAGGCAATAAATTACATCTACAATGCCGAAGTCGATATGACTATGCTTGATTTAAGTAAAGCATTCGACACGGTCAATCCAGTGGTCAATCAATCAGGGGGAACACGTTGTAGTTGTTAAGTTCTTACTTGTGAAACAGAATACAGATAACAGAATGGCAAAACACCCAGTCAACACCAAAACAGGTCAAGTATGGAGTTCTGCAGGGTTCTATAATTAGGGCCCCTGCTTTTTATCATATACATCAACGACTTACCTGGTAACATCCAAAATACAGAACTCTGTTTATTCGATCGCACTTTTTTTTGGCATGCTAGAGTAACGTATTACCAATAATCGCTGTTCTTCTTTACTTGACGGCAACTTTCATTGCGCTATAACTCAGCAACTATCGATTTAACAAAAAAAAGTTTTATACAAAAATTGTCGAAAATGTTATGCCCTACAACTTTGATTATCACATTTTTTTTTCGTATTTCCAAAAATTATCGAAATATTTTCCAAAAACAAAAATTTGTCTTTTTAATCGACTATATCTCGGCAAATATTAATAATAGGGAAAAAAGTTTCAAATAGAAAAGATGGGAAATTTTATCTTCTACAAAAAAGGTCACAATTTTTAACGTAAAACTTACCGTTTCCGAGATATTTGCAAAAAGGCGTTTGAAAAACGCCCTTTTGCAAACTTGGTTTTATACTTAGGAGATATCCTATGACATAATCCAATCGAAAAATCAATTCAATCAGGATTTTTTGCGGAGCGAACCCGTTTTTGGTGCTAAAATTCCTGGACTATTAAAAAAAATCAATATGATCGCCTCTAACAATCAGAAGTCACAAAATACAAATAAAAATCATATAAAAAACTTGGATATTTATGTATAATTTAAGCGCACCAACGTCAAATATAAATGTTGAACGATTTCAACATAATCCCATTAGGTGCAATATTATTTACGCATCCTGCGTACATACGTAACCCCCAGCAGAAAAGAAAAAAAATGAAAAGAAAATCCTTAAACAAACAGTTGTTTCCTACTGGTTTTTAATACAGTATTATTTATACAACGGAAAGATTATGTAAACAAATAAAAATCGAATATTTTCCGAGTATTTACACAAAGAAAGAATTGCCGATGCAAAACAGGTTTTGCTCACATTCGACCCAGATAAGGAATGTTGTTTGTGAGATTAGATTTTCCCGTCTTGCGCTGTCTAACCATCATGTCGTTCAAAATAGGGCTTGAAAGTGACATGAGAAGCAGCTGATGCAGGTCCTTTCTTTTTCTGTGCTGTTTAACATAGGAAATGGGAAAGGGTTTTATTGTATGTTCGTTTGTCAGACAGCTTTTGTAGGTTAAACCCGGATAAAAGTACGATAGAGATGATAAAAAATTTAATCATACAATGAAGGAGAATTTCTATAAAGTATTTTAAATTAAAATACTACGTAAAAAACACAGAGAAAAAGCTGTGGTAAAATTTACCCACATTAACTACCAAATAACAGTGCTATTTTTTTAACAATTGTGTGTTGTTATATTAATTATAAACAAAATTTAATCTTACGACAGATAAAACTCATATTCAGAAAACCTTTAAAGATCATAACCTCTAATCCACCATCAGAATTACACAAACAGATATGTTCAAATAAAACTTTCCTTTTAAGTACAACTTCCACACGCGAGATTCATAATTAAAACTAGGTAATTGAAAACGATTTACCATCACTCAAGCGGTACCGTCGTTACGGGGAACCTCAAAGTGTTTTTAAACTCAGAAGTGTGCAGCTAGATGCTACAAATTTGCATCGTTATAACTTGCCACTAACACCACCGCTTGCAGTTTAATCACTTTGCCGTCTCGCTTTGGCAAATAACATTGTACAAACCTGGTTGACGTGCTACGACCAGAAAAAGGAAAACGAATTTTAAAAGGAATATATTTTTTGTTAAAAATAAGTAAATATATGTGTGAACCGAAGATTTGACTTGTCTGAAGTGATTTATTTACACAGATAAATAGATTTTATTGCGTGCGTGGCAATATTTACATATGTATGCAGATGTCAAATGTATTAATTTTAATACAATAAAAACCACAAAATATTGGACATCACCACATATTAAAATCTTTAACAGAGGTAAAGCTGGTTTTACACTTGTCAATTTCTAGATCAATAACTAGGACTTGGAGGGCTTGATGTCAATAATGGTTTTACACTTGTCAACTTCTAGTTCGATTTTAAGTTCAATTTCTAGTTAAAGTTCTGTTCAAGTTTAAGATGACATCCAACTGTTTTACATCTGTCAAGAAATTGATTGATTTCAAGAACTTGATCAAGTTCTAGAAACTAACATACTTATAACATGTTCTATTTTTGTATCAAATTATCTTCAATTCTGTAGGAATTTCCGTAATAATTGGTACTCGTGAAATAATTGACTCAAGCTCACAGACTACCCTCAGACGACAAACTCGCATTCAGATATGTACCGCTCTCTCTATTCTTTTCTATCTAATGGAAATATAGTATAAGGTTATCTTTTTCCAAAAAACTCAAAATTTGTGTAGAGGCGCTGTTTAAAAGACTCCGTATTATAGAAACCTGTACGACAACATGTTAAAAACGAGATAGTAGTAGAGATGGCGCTTCGTATTGTAATATAAAAGATATCATTTTTACCAATAGATGCATTACAATTTATATTGCTGTAAGTATTTTTTCGAAATTGTTTCAAAAATAGTGACATTTGTGACATATTCTGCGAAAATGTTTTGCATAGCTTATGGTCGTTCTAAAACCGATGTGCAGAAGTTATTTTGCTGTCCACGACAGCTTGATAGGTAAGTTTACACCAATATATGTAAGTAATGCAAGTTCTAAATTGCAGCCCAAGAATCGGGGTGTTATACACAGTTGTTTACAACTACCGACGACTTCTTTTTGCGAATATGGTAAATTCTATTGATACTGGCAACGAAAGATTTACTATTAATGAATATTTTAAAATTTGTCTGTTACCTAGTTAGTAGACTGTTTATTTGTACTTGTTTTACATATTAATATTTTGTAAATGCGAAAAATAAAATCAAAGAGTTATATTATCTTCAGTTTGTTATACCTTTATGCAGTAGTACGAAGAAATAAAATTTTAAAAAATTATTGTAATGTGTTTAATGATTGTATTGGACTATATATATTCTTGTTTATATGTATATAAATAACAATACAGTCAAATACAATCTTTAAACACTTTGTCCTCTAAAATAAATACAAATGAAAGTATGTATATACTTTTTGAAATTAAGCGGTAAACACTCAAGCGCCATCTACCTAAATTTTGTATTTTTGTGAGAGAGAAAAAAAATCCGAAACGGCATCTTGATTTACATTGAGTTCGTCGTCTGGAGGTAGTCTGTGCTCAAGCTGGTTACACTTGTCAATATTTCAGTCGATATTTACTATTTGTATATTTAATAATTTATTGGCAGTGATTGCAAAATTGCAAAATTAGGGAAAACACTTACTGTAATTGTAGAAATATATTTCAAATCTTTCAACAACAAAACTGTTAACTGTAGCACGCGAAATTGAGTTATACTAATACAGATGAATAATATACATATAATATAGAATGCTTAACCTCAAACCTTTACCCGCCTTTGTTTTAAGTATGCAACATCACTCCAAGAAATAATAATATCCCTGTTGTGACAGAGCGCTACCACCCCGAACGTTACAAAAGAAACTAACCGATTCTAATATTCCCGATTTCAAGTTATATTAATTGACAAATGTAATACAGCAGCAAGTTCTATTTTAAGAAATAGATATTGATCTCTATGAAGATCCTAATATTTATTGACAAGTATAAAACGGCAACAAGTTCTAGTTCAAGAACTACAAATTGATCAATTTTAAGATCTAGAAATTGATCAATAAATTGACAAATGTAAAACCAGCTTAAGGCACGAAAGCGTAACACTTCATTCATTTTTTATATTACCGATAAACTCCTGTATTTCATAAAAGGGATTTTTTTTGATACAGTTTTATGATATTGCGAAATTTATTAGCATTCCTTCCATTTACTGGGCAACATGTTATTTAGTTTTGACATATAACCTAAAGGAGTTTAAATTTTTTGAAAGTCTACATAAAATGCGCGTGTGCAATATTTTTGTCTGGTATTGTGAATAGTTTGACGTAGATAAGAAGTTAAATTCTCTTTGCAGTGAATCAAGTACTGAAGAATAAAATGATTTGTACATGTTAATATTTCGAGTTTTTTAATAACTGGCTTACGGGAGTCATTACGTTTTGTATTGGTAATAATTGTTCTTATAACTCGTTGCTTCCAAAAAGTTGCGGTACACCACGCCAGTAAGTCTTCCTGATAGAAATACCGGTCCAATTAGACAATCACCCACAATTCCAACCCAAACATTCACGAGAACTGATGTTGAAAACGATCTTCAAATACCTCATGCGGATTTGCATCTCCCCACACATGGTTATTATGAAAATTCCTTATTGCATTTCTTGAGAAACTGGCTTCATCGGTAAAAAGAGTCTGTGTCAGGATTAGAGGGATCCCAACTAATGTTTGCAATATCCATTGACATAATGCAATACGTGGAGGAAAATCAGCAGGTAGTAGTGCCTGAACGCGTTGAATGTGGTATGGATACAACAAATTGTGCTTAAGAATTTTCCAAACTGTCCAATGACTTATATTCAAAGTATTTGCAATTTTCGCGAAGAACTACCAGGATATTCCTCTATCATCTCCAGCGCGTTCTGTTCCAATTGTACCGTTTCTTGCAGTCATTGATCTTCCTGGCCCTCCACTTCATTTCATTGAGCTTGTTTCACGAAGACGTCAATGAATGTTTTCGAAGATTTTTCTGTCGGGGACATTACGGGCAGGAAACCGTTCAAATGTACAATCGTCTAGCTTCTAATGAGTTGCCATCAGCAAGTCCATACATGAAATGCATGTCAGTCATCTCGGCGTTCGTATACATCATGATAGAGGATTTCGCTAACTATTAAAGACACATCAAACAGCCAAACGTCACTCAATCTAAACAAATGTGACCGATGAGACGTATTCAAATGAAATCCGCTATTAGATTAAACAGCCGTTTCGTGTGATCGACATCCGAAAAAATAGCCACGCATTGTAAATAATTTTTTGTACTTGATAAACTCATTGGCGTACACCATACTTTTGTTTACATTAATAATTTCAACGAATATTGAATATGGTATTCGCAAATTTTGTTCGCCTTGTATCTTCGAAACAAAGGGGTTTTTCAAAAATCATCACAGGACAAAATATTCTTAGAATAAGCCAAGGAATAACCCCTTGAATTGTTGCCGCATGTTTACCTAACACCCTGTATATCGCCCTTTTCGAAAATGTTGTTTATTTGATTTGAATTTTCAACAAAAATGATCTGATGTAAAAAAAAGACTTTCAATTTAATACATATAAAATTGCTTCTTCCTACTACGTAGCTTCACTAAATTTTTATTACTACATATTTCTTGCACTTTACAACACCTGAAGGACCAGCCCAATGTTGCCCGACTGATGTCCGAGTCTTTATTGTCTCCCAAAAGCATCGTTTTGACTAGCAGATCTCTCAGCAATGTCACTCACGTTAGATTTTACGTTCAGCTGTTCCAAACAACCCGCTGCGCTCGTTAAATTGCTTAACAATGTCTAGACGCCCTAGTGGAAGTGTTTTTCCGATATTCGGATCCTTTTTAAGTGATTACTGAAACTGAATTATTAATCTTACGATGATTTCTCGTCTAGCAGTATATAAATCACATTGAACAAAATCATCCAACTTCACAATTCAAAATTATCTTACGTCAGAGCCTCTATTTTAGGTCTTCGGTAAAGTAATTTTTTTCTTTAACGTTCTCAATTTAGGTAATTTAGTTGTATCTCTATTAGGATCTATTTAATTACTATTTAATCAGAACGAACATTTCTTTCGCGAAAATCACCAACTCTGAGCGCCGATGTGATCCTTGTTGTATGCAATTACAGACATGCAGTACATCTTACAGAATTGGAGCACTGATAACCTCTGATGTGGTTACTATGTTATGTACGCGGCTTCTTTCAATTCCCATCAACAAAAAAAGAAAAAATGAACAGACAAAAAGGAAAGAAAGTTTTCGACATTATCACCATATACTTCTTGACAATATGCGAGTCTATGAAATTCTTGAATGACATTTGCCAAGATCTCCTCCCCAAATTAATTGCACTGCCACAATTATTTTCTGCCGTAACTCGTCTAGATTATGCGGTCATCTAATACAAACCACAAATTTTAAATTACCCTAAAGAAAAAAATCTATTTAAATCTGGAGGCCATTCAATTAATCCTCTACGACCAATCCACCTATTTGGGAATATTAGGTCTAAAGAAAAACTTCTAACATTAAAAGCATAGTGAGGGATAGGGATGATACGACTTGCTCCTTATAACATCGGCTTTGAACCTGATGCAAGAAATCAGGTTTACAGGTCTACAGGTTCACTTCTAAACTCTACTCTTTTTTATTACCACACATGCAGAAGCAAATATAGCGAAGTTGGAGGAGTTGAATATTCCTCATTTGGTTGGCTATTCTAGAACGTGCCCTTTGAAGAACGTTGTTTTGTAAGTCGGTCCCTTCACCCGATAACATTCCACTTTTAGATTGTGTAAATGGTTCAGATTTTCGTTTGTTTTCCCCCTTTGCTGTTTTTTTTTAATATTTTTTTAACAATTTTTCCAATTTATTCACCTTTGCTTTTTTTAAATTTTTGTTTTTTTTTATTTTTTTAACTTTTTTTACCTTTTACTGTTTCATTTTCCTAACTTTAACATTTTCATTTTTTTACCTTTTTGCATTTATTTGTTGTTTTTTTATTTTTTTTACTTTCTTTATCCTTTTTCCATTTAAAAAATCTATTTTTATCGCTTTTTTACAGTTGCATATTTTTCCATTTCTTAAAACTTTTTTGCATTTTAAAAATATATATATTTTTTTCTTTTTAATTTTTCTCTAAACCTTTTAGCATTTTTTTTATTATTTTTAACATTTTACCATTTTTTTATATTTTACAATTTCTCTATCACTTTTTCAAATATTTTACTTTTTTAAAAGAAGCGAGGTATACAGTACGCAAACCAGTTTTTTTTTACTTTTTTTACCCTTTTTATTTTCTCATTTTTTAAAAACGTCTCTTTTATACAGTTTTATATTTTTCAATTTTTTAAAACTTTTTCGCATGTAAAAAAAATATTTTACTTTTTAACTTTTTTCAAAAATTTTTCCAATTCTTTTTAACATTTTCCCATTTCATTTATTTTATTTTCACAATTTTTCAATCACTTTTCAAATATTTACTTTAAAAAAGGAGGTGATACACAAAGCACAGTTTTTTTTTACTTTTTTATCCATTTTTCATTTTCCTTTTTTTAAAACATTGTTTATCTCTTTTATACAGTTTTATATTTTTCCATTCTTTTAAACTTTTTCGCATGTAAAAAAAATCTAATATTTTTACTTTTTTAAAATTTTCTCCCACATTTTTAACATTTTCTTAATAATCATTAATATTTTTCCCATTTTTTTTATTTTTTTACAAATTCTCTATCACTTTTTCAAATATTTTACTTTTTTTTAAGAAAGCGAGGTATAGAGTAAACAAACCACAGTTTTTTTTTTTTACTTTTTTATCCCTTTCTCATTTTATCCTTTTTAAAAACATTGTTTATCTCTTTTATACAGTTTTATATTTTTCCATTTTTTTTAACTTTTTCGCATTTAAAAAATCTAATATTTTTACTTTTTTAAAATTTTCTCCAAACATTTTTAGCATTTTTCAATTTTTTTATTTTTTACAATTTCTCTATCACTTTTTTCAAATATTTTTACTTTTTTAAAATTTTTAACATTTTTCTTAATAATTAAACATTTTCCATTTCTTTATTTTTACAATTTTTCCATCACTCAAATATTTCACCTTTAAAAAAAAAACGAGATATACAGTGCACAAACTACAATTTCTTACTTATTTTTACCCTTTTTTTCATTTTCTGGGTTTTTTATCTCATTTACATAGTTGTAGGTATGTTTTTTCCCGGTTTTTTTTAAACTTTTTGCATTTTTTTCTGACATTTTTTTTTTTTTTTGTAATTTCTCCAAACGTTGCACCCCCTTTTAATTTTCTTTTTATTATTTTAACATTTATCGATTTGTTTATTTTCAAAATCAAAAATATTTCACTTTTTTTTTTTTTTAGGCGAGGTATACTATACACAAACCATACCTAAAACGTGTCAAGAATGTAAAAAAGCTGCTAATAAATAATCCTTTTTAGAGTGTCAGTGAGTTTCTGGACTACAATGTGGAATAGAGCCGTTTGTTTGTGCTTTATGTTTAATATTGTATTGTCTTCTATATTATCTCTTATGTCTACTATTGTCTACTTTTATTTTATAATTTTAATTTATTTTTGACGTCTCATCTTCAATTACAACATTAATAAACACTACACTACATTATTTTGCTTGGTTAATCCAAAAGAGCGAGAAAATCTACGCCATCTACTGACAGAAAATCCCACTAAACGATCGTATTAGATTCGCCTTAACATCGTACATCGTGAAAAAATCCCCTGTTTCATAATTATAGGTCAGAAACTGATCCGACTCCAATTAGTACCAATCACAATGAAAGTTACATCGAGCCAAAACCTATTACCACTTCTTTCTCAGACGCAACCTTCACTTAATTCTCTCCCCTTTTCAAGACGCAACTAGATACCTTATCTCTAATTAATCCACGAACCGCCTCCTCCCACCCTATCATCCGGTCTCTCTTTTGTCGCCCACAGATTTCCAACGAAGACCCGAACAAAGCGTTTCTTTCAATAATATGGTCGAATCTACCCCAATTTCCGTGTATACCGCTAACCCCGATAGAACTTGTTCTGCTTCGATTATCGGAGGGAAATACCGCATTGTTTTCCCGCGCCATTGTTTCATCGAGTTTTCATTTCCACTACGGGCATTGTCGGAAAAGTGCTGACGTATACGTCACAATGACTGGTCGACGAAATGTGTACAAATTTACATGCGCGTGTTTTTGTTTTAGGTGTACGGCTCTGTATACTCGGTTGTTATTGGTTTGGAAAAATGGAAAATTTTGTTTTTCGCCGTAGATACGGAGTTTCGAAACAGGATTGTGTTGGTTATAAGAATATTGACCGGAATATTCCCGTGAAGTAATAACACAAATAGAGGCGGTTAATTTAATTATTGTGTGTTATTGTTTGTGCATTTGACCGTTATTAACTGGAATAAATATATCTGTACGTATGAATTGGGATTCATTATTTGCCTAAATTACTCCGAGAAATTCCCGTACAAATGACTAATTTACTAGTTATATAAACAAGAATTTGAGTATTAAATTTATTTTAAGCGATATTATACTATAATAAAATAAGTAAATATGACTAAAAATACAAATATTATTATTTCTAAACTTTTACCACATACTTTTCTTATGAATAAGAATTTAATAAATTATAAATGGTAGCCCTAATTTTACTAAACTAAAATTTTGGTCACATAAGGTAACCACAAATATTTTTTTAAATCATCTCTAATCGATAAATTACTTTATTTTAATTAAGTTATGAATTATCGTACCCAACCAATTATTTCATTTTTTTATCAATTAATTGAATTTTAGTCAATTAAATTTTATATTTAGGTACATATTGAAAACTAATATATATAAATAAAAATAAACTAAAGAGAAAAGATTGCGCTCGTAGTTTGCAGACAAAAAATACAACAATTTTTAAAATATTTGTTTATTGGAAATTATTAATAAGTAAATCTTGAAACCTATATACATAAAAAAATGTTTATATTAAAAAAACAACAAAAGAAATGCCACATTTTTTATTGCAAAAAAATGCAGTAATTTTTTAAATATTATTTAAATATTAATTTAATTATTTAAATATTAAATTTAAATTAAAAATGTTTGGAGAAGATTTTAAAAAAGTAAAAATATTAGATTTCTTTTAAATGCGAAAAAAATATTTTATATTAAAAAAACAACTAAATAAATGCCACATTATTTATTGCAAAAAAAATGCAGTAATTTTTAAAATATTTTTATTAATTTAAATTTAATAAAAATATATTTTTTTTAATAATTTAAAATAATAAATTCTGGATATGTAATAATTATTTTTTATTGAAGAATAAAAAAAGGCTGTGCTTGTGGTTTGGCAAAAAATAAAATATTTTTTTGAATTATCTTTTTTTAAATAATTAAATTCGGTAAAATCACATTTCTCAATATCATTTATAAGGAATCATATTTATTTTATCCTTATTTTATGTTAAAACAAAACAAATGATGAAAGGTTGCACTTGGGTTTCCAAACAAACATACAATAATTAAAGAAAAATATTCTTTTTAACTAATTATTAAATTTAATAAAGTTCAGTTTCTCGATATAATTTATATACAAATCATAAATTGTAGATAAGATATATACAAGTTATTTTACATTAATAAACTAAAAAGATTGCTCTCGTTGCATTGTGGTTTGCAATGATTGCTGAAATTATTATTTTTTAATTAATTAAATTCAATAAAAATTGATTTTTCAATATTATTTATTTACAAATCATGAATAATGGGTTATAAATATAATAACGTGTTTTATGTTAAAATAAAAGAAACAAAGAAAGATTCCACTTGGGGTTCCCAAAAAAAAAAGTTTTCGAAATATTAAATTTAATAAAATTATTTTCTTTTCTAGTCATTTAAAGTACTTAAAAAATATTTATAATAAAACAAAATGAAAGAAAAAGGGTTGCTCTCAGTTTCTTAAGAAATAAATTAATTTTTAAAATTATTTTTTTTCGATTAATTAATTAAATTTAATAAAACGCAATTTCCCGAAATTATTTATATATGTATGTATGTCTTAAGTTCTGTTAAGATAGAAACAGTTCTATTAAAAAGAACACAAAAAAGGTTACGTTTGTAACATGCTAAAAAAAAAATTCGAAATTTATTTTCCTTAATTAATTAAATATAAAAAAATTCAAATTTCAAATATCATAAATTTTACTATCTAAAACAAAATAAAAAGGTTCTACTTGCAGTTTACCAAAACAAAAAATCAAATTCAAATTATTATATAATTAATTAAGTCTAAATAAATTAGTTTTTTTTTTAAATATCATTTATGTAAAATCTTAAAATTTAGGTAGCTAAGGATTATATCACCTTAAATAAATTATTTTAGCTAATATTCACTGATTAACTTAATAGAAATCAATTTTTCCAAAATATTTATTTATTCATATATTTTAATTTCTCAAAAAATTTGAACTTTTTTTTATATTAAAAGGGAAACAAAAAAAAACTCGGGTTACAATTCTGATTTTTTCAAAGAAAAATACAATATTTTTTCAAATTATTACTTTCTTAATTAATTAAAATACTTTTTTCAATATTATTTATATACAATAGAATTATTTTAAGTTAAAACAAAATGAAAGAAAAAGGGCTACCCTTGTAATTTTAAGTTTGTCAGCTAAGATTAGCTAATTAATTTAATAAAAACTATTTTTTTCCAAATTATTTATTTATTTATATATCTTAATTTCTGTGAAGATAGAAAGTGTTTTTTTTTATTAAAAGGAAAACAACAACAAAAAACAAATGCCACCCACCTATTTATGATTTGCCAAAGAAAAATACATTAATTTTTAAAATTAATTTTCTTTAATTTAAAATTAAACTTAATTCGATGTCTAAAATATCATAAATCATATTATCATAAATTTTGAGTAAGTAAAAATTATTTTATCTGAAAAAAAACAAAAAAAAAGCATCGTCCATGCCAGCATAAAAGTTATTTAATTCTAACACCGAAATATAATTTTCAAAATTAGTATTTTTAATTAATTTACTTTTTAAAAAGCACCATTTAAAACCCGCATTTATGTATATCACGAAAACTATTTTATTTATATAAAAAAAATAATAAATCAAACGGAAAAAAAAAAGTTGCTCCTTGTGTAGCTCGATCCTGGGACCTCCCGCATTGAAAGCTTCTACTGTAACACGGTGCCATTTTTACAAAAATATGATTAACTTATTATATACATAAATACATACACAGTTTATTAGTATTGATATTGATCACAATTCCTCCTTTTATTTTGATTTTCTGCTTAATGAAACATAAATTTTACTTTCATTTTAGCATATAACACGTTTACACCTCAAGAAATCAATACCGACTAAAATTACGTTAATTAACCAATTATTTCGCTTTATAAACTCGGTTTAATGTTGAAATGTTGAAAGGATGTGACCCGATTTTGCTCTCGAAAATCGACAATTAATCGATATACAGGCGCGAAATTGAATCTTTTGTCGGCGCCGCTTTCGGGACTACTTTCGCTGCAGGGGTAATTACACCTTGTAATTCGATTTTGACGGAAAATGGTTAGAGGGTTTACACGCGCAAGGTACAATGGAGGGAACATCGACGTTTGTATATTTTTGAGAAATACGCTGCAAGGGTCTCGAAAATATCGAAGAAACGCGTCGCTCTATAACACGCAGCGTTTGCGGCGGACCGTATCTCGATTTCAAGCGAAGAATCGAATGGTTTTCTCTCGAGGAGAATAAAACGTTACCCGGTAAATATATCGGGGCAAAAGTCGAGGGAGAAAATATAACGGAACGAGGCGTCTTTTATTCAAAGCGATATTTATGCCGAATTATTTTCGGAAGGGTGGTTTTCGTTGCGAAGAACGGAGTTAGACACGGTCGTTGGAAGTGTTGATAACACTCGAAAAAATATGCTGGTGGAAGGTATAAATACGGCTACCCTTCAGGAAGTAGGCGCTGAAATAGAAAATTGATGGGTTCGTCTGTGAAAGCGAAATTTCATATAGCGTTCAGAGAAAACTTCGTAGTGTTGCTTGGTAATTTTTATAGGGATTACCGGAAGTGTGTCCGTTTGTTCACTAGGAATGGTTTTAATTTCACTGTTAAATGTACAGGGTGCAGCAAATTGGATGTACCCTAGTTATGATCCAATTTGAACTTTTTTTTTACCGCCGAATCTAATACCAATCAAAACGTACCTGCGTAAGAAAGTGGTTCCACATCCCCGAATTAGCCAATCAGCGTAGGATGTTTGATTTTCGGTACAGCAGCGTCTTTCCGCCCTCACCACTTTGTTCAGTGCAATTGTTACTAAATTTCCCCCCAAATATCGCTGATTTAAAATTTGGTTTCGCTATAAGTGCCGCAGCTCCGTAGCGAACTTCCTTATCACAACACATAAAGAAGAAATTCTCAAAAATTATAGGTCTAATTAAGTGGACGAAGTTAACGGATGCCTTTTAGGACAATGGATATTAAAGAAGACTTGACAAGGTCGCGGTGAGACGCCTTTTGGTCGCCCTAACCCTAATTTGATCTGGAGGGAAACGAGTTAAATTAACATTAAAGTTTACTAAAAATCCAAAACTAAAAGAGTATGTAAATTACTGTTTGCGCATACGTCATTTACCAACAGACCGGTATAACACTTCGCAATAGTAACGCACATACCAACGTAAATAAGTTTGCTGAAACAGATCTCGGTTTTGTCCAGTGCAATTGTTACTAAATTTCCCCCCAAATATCGCTAATGATTTAAAATTTGGTTTCGCTATTAGTGCCGCAGCTCCGTAGCGTTCCTCCCATTTTGTTAATAACTTGACAATGAAGTATTTGTGGATATTCTCCATCGTATATTGAGAATTAATCGTAAATGCCATATCAGTCTTGGCACACATCACCCCAATTGTCATTATTTTTTTTTGGTTTTTCCCCAATATACTATTGAACTTCCTTATCACGACACATAAAGAAATTCTCAAAAATTATAGGTCTAATTAAGTGGACGAAGTTAACGGATGCCTTTTAGGACAATGGAGATTAAAGAAGACTTGACAAGGTCGCGGTGAGAGAGGCCTTTTGGTCGCCCTAACCCTAATTTGATCTGGAGAGAAACGAGTTAAATTAACATTAAAGTTTACTAAAAATCCAAAACTAAAAGAGTATGTAAATTACTGTTTGCGCATGCGCCATTTACCAACAGACCGATATAATACTGCGTAATATCAACGCACATACCAACGTAAATAAGTTTGTTGAAACAGATTTCGGTTTTGTTCAATATAATTGTTACTAAATTCTCCCGCAAATATCGCTGATGATTTAAAATTTGGTTTCGCTATTAGTGCCGCAGCTCCGTAACGTTCCTCCCATTTTATTAATAACTTGACAATGATGTTTGCGGATATTCTCCATCGTACATCGAGAATCAATAGTTAATGCCATATCAGTCTTGGTACACATCACCCCAATTGTCATTATTTTTTTTTGGTTTTCCCCAATATACTATTGAACTTCCTTATCACGACACATAAAGAAGAAATTCTCAAAAATTATAGGTCTAATTAAGTGCACGAAGTTAACGAATGCCTTTTAGGACAATGGAGATTAAAGAAGACTTGACAAGGTCGCGGTGAGAGAGGCCTTTTGGTTTCGCTATAAGTGCCTCAGCCCCGTAACGTCCCTTCCATTTTAATAGTAACTTGACAATGAAGTGTTTGTGGATATTCTCCATCGTATATCGAGAATTAATGGTAAATGCCATATCAGTCTTGGTACACATCACCCCAATTGTCATTATTTTTTTTTGTTTTTCCCCAATATACTATTGAACTTCCTTATCACGACACATAAAGAAGAAATTCTCAAAAATTATAGGTCTAGTTAAGTGGACGAAGTTAACGGATGTCTTTTAGGACAATGGAGATTAAGAAAGACTTGACAAGGTCGCGGTGAGAGAGGCCTTTTGGTCGCCCCAATTTGATCTAGAGGGAAACTAACATTAAAGTTTATTAAAACTCTAAAACTAAAATAATATGTAAATTACCTCTTCCACATGCGCCATTTACCAACAGACCGGTTCTTTATAGCAATTGCATATTTTAAATTCGAATTACACCTCCATTCCTATCCCGTTAATTTCAATAAACCCTCCCCGCATTACACTCACCTACGAGACTCATAAACCTATACGATTATACGGCCGAGACCCTTACCGTCTAATTCGACGTGCTAAACGCGTCACCGTGACATAAATAACAATTAACAAGCGGAGCGATCTTAATTAAACTGCGTACGCGTGTGCTCGCTCCTCTCAGTCCTTCCTCCACCTCCAGTGACACGGGATAACGATCTGCGTCCATAAATCGACGGCGAAACGGCCTGCGGGACCGTCGCTGTTGCGCCATCTACCGGTCGTCCATCTACCTATCTGTCTATCGTTCGTTTCCCAATTGGAAACTATGTTCTGATAATGGACCGACATCGCACGGCTCTCCAAGGGCGATAACGTTCCCTATAACGAGCGAGTTGCTTTCCAGGAACAGGAAGGATTATTATCCTCGACTAATTTATGGAGGGAAAACGTTAAGGTATAGGTGATCGCTCCCTCGAGGAAAGGAAGCCCGTGAAATGGGCCAATAACAGCTGAAAGTCGATGATTTTGTGTCTGTTGGGGAAAGCGATATCAACGGTGCCATTTTATTGGATAACGGCTGTCATTATTGTTATACCGGCAGGTCTATACTGAAAAACATTCTGTAATACCAGCGTATCTTAAACTATAGGTCACCAACACACTTATACAGGATGTCCACCAGTGGAGTGGCCAAACTGAAGGCTTTAATTAAATATGTGAACAATATATTTTAATAGATAGACAACACAAGTTACAGTTACGAAGGAGAATATAATCCCCCCTCTTTCACGTTCACCTAATCTTATGCGAGACCAATTTTTATTACCAAAACAACTTTTTGCAACATTGATTTATTACCATCAGTAGTAGTATACACTTTATTTATGAAAACTGAATTATTACAAATCATCCTAACCCCGTGCTCCACCTGAAAAGGTACTACACGAGGCTACCTATTCTAAGTACTATATGGGTTCCATAACAATTGAAATGATCCTACTCTAACTAAATAACTTCCCTATGATTTTTAATAACAAAAATATAATACAGTAGCCTCGCGACCATATGAATACTACTTTTGAGAAATGATAAAATATATGAAATGTGATTAGTTCACATAATCGCGAGTCTACTGTAAATCAGTCAGCTATCAGTTATTATTAAATGCGCCCATGGAACGACTTTCGTTATCTCCCAGCATTCGCCAAGGACACTGATTATATATAATATACTTATATAAATCAATGGCACGGAGTAAGAGAAACCATGGCAAAAACCTTACTCTGGGAGAATCTGGAGAAAGTCCAGACCTTATTACTGATAGCCACAAATTATTATTATCCTTCTGAGTGCCGAAGAAGCAGCCCCCACGTCTCCTCAAATTCCGACAGCCTTGCCGTTCTCGCGTAGCTGCTCCCTTTCACGCATTCAGAAGTTGAACAGGAAAGATGATGACCTAAAAAACAAACAAAACAACAGCAGTACCTATTCTAATACTTAATAGTAACTTAATCCTAATTATTCTAACCAAGAGTAATTAAATAAATATTATATTTTAAATATTTATAGTTTAACACCCAATTCCGACCACTAAAGAGCATAAAATATTCATTATAAGCGTGCTACCCTACTAACTATCTAAAATATCATGCCGTAGCCTATCTAGTTCTTTAGCAACATTTACAAAAATTCCCACCATTCGATCGACTCATTTATCTCTAATTCTGTTTCGCGTCCGCGGCCAATTAACCCCCTAGCTAATGCCCTAACCTCCGTACGCGACCGCCACTCATCAGTGAGTGGACATTCAAATAAGACATGCCCCGCTGTATCTACCCCCACCCACTCACAAAGCGAATCATTAACCCTCCCAATTCTACATAAATATGATTTAAAATTCGGTGACCTGTTATTATTCTACCGCCTGATACGATAAATTAACCCTCATTCCCTAAAACGTGTAACGCTACTGATAAATTCCTAGTCCCACCTCCCATTTAAGTATTTATCCCACCTACTCTGCAATCATTATCAATATAGTAGTATACAGAGTGTCTTAGCGAGACCATTGGTTAGGAGTTTATGAAGTTCTAGCCAAAATGAAAATTTGAAAATTCAGAATTAATAAAGGGTGTCCCATGACCAAATAACTTAAAAAGTAATGGAGGTATAGAGAATCATAATACTGTTTTAAAGACAATAAAAATTTCAATCTATCAAAGTAAAGACATACTGGGTATTCCATTTAAAACAACAAAGTTACGTACTGCTGTGTACTTTGTTCAGGAAGATAATCCTAATTCTACCAATCCAATCCACGTGGTTTCAACAAAATAAAATAAATTCGTGGACAAACACACGAATTTATACAAAAATGAAAACTAAATGCAAGAACAATGCTTCTATTCACCCAACCGAGGTGATTGATAATTAAAAACGAAACAGCAAAATAGAAAAACGGAAAAATTAACAGTTTAAAATATAATGAGAAAAATTAAACTGAAAATATATCTTCCTGCACAGAAATAATAAATGATCTTATATCTATAATGTGCACACATCAATATAATAACAATTATTATAAAGCGAATTCCTTGATGGACGAGAAATTCACAGAAAACAAATCTCTATATCAAATGAATTAACAAAATGGCAGCAAAGATTTAAAAATACATGTACTCACGGCAAAGTCAACCAAGGAACTGCCTGACAAAATTCTACAGTCGTTTTTCCAGACAAAAACAACGCAGACGTACAAACAATACGCCAAACACATACGCCACATTCAAAAGACAAATAATTGAAGGGAATTAATTTAAAAGCTAAACATTTAATTAAATAACTTAATTATTAAATAAAATAAATCTAAATTTGCGAAAACCCTCTTGGAACATTGGTAAATGGCTGACCGGAATAAACAAGACAAAATCTATGCAACTAAAAATACACTCGCGAAGAACGGGGTGTCTACCACAGCAGTACGAGTAAACTTCACAAATTTGTCCTAGGTACTTGAACGTCCTGTAGATTAGTAGAAAACTTTGAATGTCGCATTCAATCAGCCAAAGGATCTGGTATTTACTAAAGCAAAATATATTAATGATAGAAAAAACCAGCAGGTAACACAAAACTCAATGAAAGTATACACATAATTATATTGGCTGGCATGTTTCGGCTGATTAACCATCTTCAGAGCCGTATTTTTGCCTTTACTATAACACGGCAGCCAATATAAGTACCTGTAAACTTTAATTGACTTTTTCTTACCTGTTGATTTTCTCTCTCATTAAATATCACTCAATTTTGACTTAACCATGTAAAATACATTAGGCATAGGAAACCATAAAAAGAGAATCTAGTTTTTAGTGTACACTTAAAAAATGTCATACAGGGTGTCCATTAAGAAAAACATAAGTTTGATGTAGGAGAAAAATTAACTTAAAATATATCTTCCTGCACAAAAAAATATAAATGATCTTATATCTACAACGTGTACACGTCAATATATTAACAATTATTACTAAATGAATTCCTTGATGGACTATATAAAATTCAATCAATGCGAAAATTTAGAATATCAAAATTGAATTACAAAATGGCATCAATAATATACAAAAATACGTCAATTCACGTTAACAGTCGAACAAGGAACTGCCTGACAAAACTCTACAACGCGAACGCACAATTCACCGACAAAAATCTAGTAGAATAAGCATTGAATAACATGAGCAAACAATAGACATCTTAATGTATGGAATTATTAAAAATAAATTAAATCAAATAATAAACTCTTTACCTAAATTTATACAAAATAAAATCTAAATTTGTGAAAATTCTCTCGGTAAAATGATTCAGCAAAACGGAATAATCATGACAATATAACTATGCAACTTAAACTACACTCAGCGGTAATGGATAGCCTAGACTACAGCAGTAGTAAAGCTATCATCATCAGCAGAAACACTGAACTGCCTCTGTCATAACCAGCCCAAGTCTCCCCTACTGCTAGGTTTTTAAACACACTGCAGATTGCACATTATTTTTAGATTGTATCCTATCCTAATCCGCTTACGAATATCCCAATATACAACATTTCAAAAATTAAATACTATTTGACTACTAGAGACCACGTTGTTATCCTATTACACCCTGTACGAATATACGAGGGCCATAAGATACGTCTTAGCAGAAACTTATAAAAATAGAGAGGATATTTAAAAAAAAGGTTGATCATGACTATTCAGAGCCGAAACGTTGTATTATAAATATTATTACAGAAACTTATAGTTAGCCAATTTATTTTACAGTGAATAATCTTAATGCATTTTTCTCATATTTTTCAAATACCCAATGCCCCATGTCAAAAATATCAGATTTTCAATCATTTGCGTGTATCTTTATAACCGTTCGGAAACTGTTATTTTTTTCAAATGCATTTTCTTACAATTTATTCCACCCTGTAACGTAACTGCATCGCAGAAAAATCCTACTGACTGAACCGCCAATTGATTATATTCCATGGCCTATAACTACTCGAAAAATAGGCTCCCAAATTCAATAAAACTTTATCTACCAGTCTAGCAGAAGCACTGGGAAGCAATAAAAGTTTATATTGAAGTCCCCTTAAACCTTAAAATTCTCTTTTCTTTCGAACAATTCTTCGACTTTCACTTTTACTCCAACCATATCGAAAGAAGAGACCCCAGACTACAATAACCCGCCCCCAGAAAAAACTACAAACCTTTCCTTTTCCCCTGTATAAACACGCGATAAAAATAAACGCCCTTTAAGCGGCAATATAAACTCAAAAGATCGCGATCGTTTCGCCAAAGCATATAAACCCGCTACAGTTTTCCGATGCTCATAAACGGTGCATTTCATTCAATCCCCGACACCTTTTATAACCTGGAGGCAATTCGCATAAAAACATCCTCAAAATTCTATATACACGGACTCTTTTTCTCTACGGGGATTTTCCGTTCCACGTTAACTACATTTTCCCGTCGTAAAATTAGACTCAATTCACTCGCGTCTGCTTGCCGATTACTTCACAATTTCACCTTTGTTCCAGATAGAAGCACACCAGTGCCTGTCCAGAGACCACACGAGGACGAAGATTCTTTTCCGGTAATTTGCGACCGAGAACTGCATTCGTTGCATAGGAACGTACCAGCTTTGAGGCGCAGAGATGTCGATACGGCAGCTATCAGGCAACATTACTACCCGGAAGGTTAGATTAACACATATTTTTTTGAAGATACTTTTAATATTTTCCTTTGTATCGCCCTGTATATTGGGGAAAAAGATTTTTTTTAAGTCTTTGCAACGTGTCCAATAAAATTTTCCACGAGAAACAAGCATCGCTGATAAACTAACATGTCATTTAGATTTTAAAATAAATATATTATTTTATTATTAATATAAAAGAATAATTATTAAATTTGTAAGATTGTTCAAATTTCACATAATTTCCATACAAAATGTTTCAATAAGTTTGTGTTGTACATCCACAATAATTGTACAATAATTTTAACTTTAAATTGGCTCATTTAATCTGCTATTTCATTTTCCAATGTAGGCTATAGGAAACTCAGCATTAATTTGCGTTCTAGTTTTTATCTTAATTGTATAAAAATGTATGTGATTTTATTATGAATTTTACTATTAAAGCGGTCAATGCAAAATAGCAATTCATACCAACTTCTTGCACTGAGAATTTACAAATACAATCCCCCTTATGTCGTATCACAAACTTTATGAATAGCGTGTACATTTATCAACAAATTTAACATATTTAGGTTATTTCAATCTGGAGTCTAGTGTTGTATCCGACCAGGGGCCTGTTGTATAAAAGTACAATTACAATTTACAGGTGATATTTCTTTGCAATCTGTCAAAATTTGACTTACAAGCGTTGCAAAAATATATACATATATGTATATGTCAAATTTTCACAAATTGTAAAAAATATCACCTGTAAATTGTAATTGTACTTTTATGCTATAGGCCCAAGGAAACATAAAAAAATGACATGCATGTTATTTACACTACGTTATATGGAAAAAAATAACGCCATACGATCACGTGCAGTTATACAAATTACAGGAATGTTATGAACAAATGTGAGGTTAAAGTTTACTGAATTATGAATGGAAACGAGTTGATTTTTGAAAATCATTCCAATCCAAGCCTCTCTCCTCCAAGCACTAACACATCACGTTATTCCACTTTTTACATGATGTCCCTCTTATTCTCTTCCTCTGGGGCTTTGTTTACCACTGGTCTTCCATTCGAATTAGATGTCTAAACCATTTTAGTTGTTTCTCTGTACAGCTTAGGCTCGGTTCCACTTTTAAATATGTTCTTAGTTACCTCGTTTCGAACTCTATCTCTCCTTGTGACGCCTCGGAGGTGATAATAAAGAAAAACACTTCACTTATTAATTTTAACTGAGTTTTACTTCACAGCACCGACTATACATTCAACATAACCCAACACACATCTTCCATATGACTATTCGGGGTTTACGTTGTTAAAAGTAACGTTAATTTAACATATTGAATTGGCGGAAATTGATTTATTAATAACATCCTTGACAGCGAAGTGTTTCATTACAACAAATATTTCGAGTTTCTTTAGTTTCGACATTTTAATATTTTATTTATTCGCCTTCCTTGGGCAATTGAAGTTTAACTCTGTAGATGGCGCTCGTTTGCGATGTATTATATTATTTTTAATTTAATTCCTTTTTGGATATTTTTGCCGTGAAATGATCAATATTTATAAGTAATAAATCGGAATTTCATTTTTCTTTTAATATTTTGTTCTTTATGTTCGCTTTTCAAGTGAATTTGTGTAATGTATTTTCTTGAAATGTCATTGTCAACAATACAATACTACTATCCACCACTATCACACTAATCGTTACGCTAATACCGCTGCAATTACTCTTTCTAATTGGTAGAATCACGCATAAAACTGTCTCTTTTGTTAGACGTTTCCTGTCTCTATACTTTTTTCTTCTAATACTGTTTTAATTTTAAGACGTCGGATAATGTACAGTCACAGAATATCTAACAACCAGAACATCAACTTGGCTTGGCGGGAAGGATTCGCGCATTCTCATCGCGCAGCTTGATCCGCCATTAAATCGGGCGAGAACTTGTGGTTCCGGCTATGTTCGCTCTTTGCATTAGGCACACGTCGTTGACTTCAAGTTTATATTCGTATGTTAATTTAAATAGTGTTATCAAGTGCGAATAAGTCGATAAAATATGAAAATAATGGTAAAGAAAGTAAAATAATTGTAAAAATAAGCGATATTCTTTCATTTTATCGTAAATATGTATCATATTCTCGAAATTCACTTCAGTTAGGTCCTGTCAGGCACGGAATTTTATCGAAGCTGACTCTGACTTCTCGCCCGAGACACTGACATCAAGGTCACGAAATTTTGCCCACTCAGATCAAAAGAGCCGACAAAGAGTTTGCATTCTGGTTGTTACGATATTCTGTGGTACAGTGATGTAACATACGGAAATTCATTGCAACCGTTATGATGAGGCTTGCATGTCATGCATTATGTTATTTTGACCGTTTTACGTTATTTTAACATAAATGATACAACATAAGGGAGATTATGTAGTGATACAACACAGACAAATCCATTGCAACTATTATGATGACGCCTGCATGTCATACGTTATGTTATTTTCAACGTTTTACGTAATTTTAACGTGATACAACATAAGGCGGAATGTCAACCTTCATTTTGACACATCAAACATCATAACAAAATGGTTGCGTATTGAAGGGCTACATTTCTCTAAAGTCATTTAAAATTCTAGCGTATTTTTTTTTTTCAATTTTGTTCACAGGTGGATGGGGTTGGCTGGTTTGTGGGGCGGCGTTTTTGGCACATCTTCTGACATCCGGTGTTCAATTAGCATTTGGTCTCCTTTACTTATACACCATGAAATTCCTCGTCAAGAAGAATCAAGATAAGGAATTTTATGTCATGGCGACTGGTAAGACATTAATTTTTATAGTAGTATATATAAAAAAAATGCTTTTGTTGTAACGGAATCTTTTATATTGTAAAACTTCGTTTATTTCACGATCTTTAATTTAAGCGCTACGTGCTGTTTTACATGGTCCAATAAATTGATAAATTTTCCAACCTTGAATTTACAACATGCAATATAAGTTGATGACATTAAATTAATGAATAAATTATCAAGTTAGAACCTACTCTAATTTTTCCAGATTTTTTTGGGAAATCCTGATTGAACATTTATTTGTCTAAATTAGTACCAACTGCGCAATGACATGTGAGGTTATGTTTGTAGTCCCACGGTTGTGCGTTCAAAGTATAGAGACACGTATCCCTAATAGCCAAATTTAAATTTCCCGCAATTATTCTTGGTAACTTCAACGTTGATACATAAAATTCCCCACCATTTTGTATTACATTAATAGTGATTTTAATGCCTTTACGTTGAATTCACTAAAAATTGTGGCGGGAAATTTAAATTTGGCTATTAGGGATGAGCACACGGGTATTAATAAAAGTGCTCTAACTGACCATTTTCTCGAAACAGGTCATAAATTTGATTTTAAAAATGCTTCCATCATTGACAGAGAAAACGATAATATAAAAAAAAACGTTTATTTCTGGAAATGGTTTACATCAATAAGTATAACTCCGCAAATTTCAGAACTGATATTAACAATTTAAGTTCTATTTACTCCTTCCTCTTAAAAATGTTTGCTAATAAAATAATATTCTCGAATTAATATTTTCGATTTGCACTTTGCTTATTTATGTTCAGACCTTGTATCTTCGTTCTTTATTTCATTTATACTTGAACTGTTTGCGTCTGCGCGCACGCAATTTTGGCAATATGGCTTTGTTGTTGTCATTCACATTTTCTACTTTGTTTTAAATTTAAATTAATCTCAGTTTTAACTTTAACTTATATAAAGTCTTTTTATTTTGTTTGGAGTGATTATGCAAATATATTGTTTTTGATATTATTGCTACCACTTTCCTCTGATTGTAAATAACCTCACTTTTCATTCAATTGTATCTATTACCATTGTCCTTTTGTAGTTGTTCTACTGATGATGAAATAAATATATTTCGAAAGCTCTAGACACAAAAAAAATGAGTTTTTTTTATTCTTTCTGGTATCAATCCCCAGAATACTTGACACTGTCCATTGTACGTGTCCCCAGATATTATTTGTAAGACTGTAAGTATGTATTATAGATGTTTACAGGCTTACAGATAACCTTACAGGCGATATAGAGATTTCACCATAAATGTTTATTTTTATATTAGTATTAATAGGTAAGATCACATCACAGGTGAAATAAACAGTTATTATAGTACCTACTAATAAGAATTGATATTGCAGATGTGTTTAGTTCCGATAAGCTTTGTCAGAAAACTTATTAAAATAGAGCTTACAACAAACTTAGGTAATTCATAAACAATATTTTAATGAACATCTGCTTTCTCTTCTTTAGCGCAATGCATAAACTCTCTTTTGTCACAATTCCCACTTTCATTTCCGATTCTATTTACACGTGTGACACGTCAAAAAAACACTATCTGTTGGTAACACAACACTCCCACCATGTGAATTTATGTTCGCAATTCTTCATGAATAAATTTGTGAGTTTACTTAACAATTTATTTGACCTTCTAACGACCCTAATTTGTGTTAAGATATATCATACACTTCAGTTCGGGCAATTACAGTTTCCTCCGATAATGTTACTTAATCCTTCTCTAATAACGCTATCCTTATCTTAACCTCCTTTACCTTTGTTTATCTGTCCAACGAAAGCGTATATCCTAAATTTGAGCCTGACATAATGGCCACATGAAAGTGTATATTATAATTTATGCAAATCTGCTACTCGGACGTAACCACCATTCCATTCAACCGCCACACATGAGAAATCTATGAAAAACTACAGATACCCCTTTTTACAGTTGCTTTATCACACTATAAAAATATGTACCGTTTACTTTTTCGACGAGAAAATCCTAAGGGATTATTATTTAATTCTCCCCCGATATATCATTCAGATAAAAAGGCCCAAGGCTGCCATAATTTATCTGAAAATTCCTGGCAAACCCTTCGGCCTACATAAATCAAGAGTGGCCCTTATTTCAGGGTTCCGTCATTGAGGTTATGTGTACGCAAGGGCAAGAAGTGATTTGTAGACGTATTGTGTTATGTTGGTTATGTATCACAACATGTATAGACACAGCTGTATGTATAACATACGCCACGCGCATAATGTAAACGTTGCGCTGCTGTGAATATACGTATTTGTTTGGGGGTGATACATATAAATAATAGATACCCGTAATAAAATAGAAAATTATTTATTATTTTCGAGTGGAGGCGGGGGGCTCTAAAATACATTAAAACTTAAAAATTTTAAGACCCTTTTATCAAAATACAATGTGTCAATCATGGAACAACATTAAGCAATTGAAAAAAAACAAATAAATTGATCGAAACGTTTTACCACATGTAATTAATTGTTTTTATTGAGCCGATATTTCCAAGAAATCAACCGTTTAATATATTAGAAGATGGCTACAAACATGAAGAATGTAAAATTTTGAAGTAAAATTTAAAAGTAGCCTAAGTTACGCCAATCTTACTAAAGAATTAGCCTACTCTAATTCAGAAAGTATTTGAGAGCATGGTAAGAGTCTCTTATAATATCAAAATAGGAGTATTTTAAGTGTTTTTAACAAAGAAAAGTGCTTATGTTTTTTTTATATATATATCCTGGTTTTTGCTGCACTATTCGTATGATTTCGCAATTACATATTAAAATAACATTTTTCACTCTAAACGACCTGAGAAACGGCTTTGGAGTGCCAATTTGATTTGGAAAACTATCGATTAGTTAGCAAGCAGCTAGAAAGGTATAACAGGTGCGTTAATACATCCACAAGTGTCTGGTGCCACCTAGCAGATAAAATATTATTATTGGTCATTACTAGAGAACGGAATTATATGCAAAGAAAAACTGGAATATATGCGCATATATATACAATCGATTTTGAGAAAATATGCATAAACTTGGGGCATATATGCAAAAAAATTGCGACAATATGCAAAATTTTTACATAAAATAAATAAGAGCAGAAATTTAAACATTAACTTTATTGCACAAAATTTTTTCACAACATATTTCTAAAACAATTTATAATTAAATGTTTTTCAAAATTGTGTATAGAAGAAGCTTTGCCTTCTATCAGAATACATATGTTTCGAAATAGAAAAGCTTCTTTCAAACATCAACAAGATGTAATTGGGTGCATTTTTTAACATTTGCAATACATTCTAAACTAAAATTAAGTCGAAATCGTTTACTGTTTCACCTTCCAAATTTTCTTAACTTTCTTCATTTCAAATACCCCGTTTTATTTACACACGATTTTTAAATTTATCATATATAGAATTACTATTGTACCCTTAACCTTCTTACATAGTATATCAATTCGACTAACTATTTCGACTGATTCCGAAGAGCGACATCCCTTGCGTTTTCTAGTTTACGAATGGAACTTGAAACAAAGCTATAATTTGACTTAATATACAAAAGGTTTTGTAACAAATTCTGTTGATGTTACTATCTTATTTAACGTTTTTCTGAGCAATGCAGTCAGCAGTGATTTCAAGAATACTTTTTTATTCCTTCAAAATTATCGCCGAAAAAAATTGCAGCCTCTAACCATGTACTCCATCTCGTAATATCGGTTCAGGAGGCAACTTAACACGGAGGAAGTCGCTCCTTATAAAATTGGATTCGTGAAGGTGCTTTTAAAAAACTCTTTTTGACATTGCTAATTAAAATCATTAATCAAAGGGAATTGATTCGTAAGTCTTCGGCTACACGATTGAAACCCATGAGCTAAACAAGTGTAACGATAAATGTTACTATAAATAAATTTTTAAATTTTTTGCGCGGCTTTTATCATGTATGGTGCAGCGTCGAACAACATTAGTAAATTTTTTTCACAAGGTATACTTCCAGGTAAAAAGAAATTTGAATAAACTTCTTGAACGAATTGGGCAATTCTCACATTATTAATGTTTTTTGAAGTTCTTTACAACAAATTAAATATGATTTAACTACAATATCTTCATGAAGATTCCCTTAAAATGGCAATATAACGCCCACACACTTTATCCGTACATTCATCTACAAAATCTAAATAAAATTATTCCCTACCAAGTGTTGAATTTCTGCTATTGTTTGCTGGTAACAAGATATGACATAATTTCTTCGTAAGGCACTTTCGTCAGGTATATTATGTCTTGCAATATATTTGCAGAAACCGATTTCAAATTAACATTGTTTAAATCTTGCTAATGGTAATGTTAGACGAAATTAATGCGGTACAACGATCGTATTATATCTTCTGTTCTGAGTTTCGTGAAGTTGATGCTACAACATTGACGTACAGATTGCTGTACACATGCAGATCGCTTTAGTTTTTCACATTTTCACAAATGTGATGGAGTTTAAGCGTGTTGATCAATCAGGTAGTTTCTCTCAGAAGACACCTAAAACAACAATTGTCAATTTTATATCAAAAGTTAAAGAATTTAAAAACATTTATAAAAGCTTTTAGTAAAATTAAACCTTTACCAGTTTACTGCAGGCTCGACAAAAATATTTTGTCGCCATCCTTTACCATTTCAGGATATGGCTTAATCCATACAAGAACTTTTGTTCGATATACTCATTGTTGTTGTACGCACAGTATTTAAAAACGTAACACAATTACATGCTGTTCGCTCAAAGATATTCAATAAATGAATAGTTCATTTGGGAATTAATAATAATAAAGCGTATCTTATTACCACATCCCTTTCGTGCTAGACGAAATTAAACGTGCAGTCTTGAAAAAAAGTATTAGAGAAACCAAATGTAAAAGATTTATCGTTCTGAGAATTGTCGGTTGTCGATCTACATTAGAATTATAACTAAGGAATTTTTACTAATAGAAAAGATAAGAAAAAGCTTAATATGCAATATATGCAACTTTTGTAAAAAATGCATAGAAATCCCTAAATATGCCAATAATAGCAATCCAATCTAGCGCTAATTAACTTCAATTAGTGTAATACGTCTACATATAGACTATACTTAAAGATATGCAGAAAGTAAAATATACACTTTGCATATAATCCGGTCTCTAGTCATGACATTCAAATTAGACATCAGAGAGGTCGCTAGGGTAAAATAAAACAGTGAAAATATCATATATTTATTTAAGTCTGACAAATAAAGTAATATTAAGGTAATAAATGTACTGATATTAAGTAAAGTAATATACAAAATGAATAAATAGTTGTGTTTCAAGGTTTAATTAATTAAAAATCATATTCCGGGCATTTGAGC
>RXPK01000779.1:0-88742 GCA_004143645.1 Protaetia brevitarsis
AAGAAAAACTCGAACTTGCCATATTTAATTCTTAAATCGCGATTGTAATAATGGCTCTTAGCAATAAATGAGATAACAAATTACTGCAAGCTGAGTTGAACTGATCTAAACCTTTGTAAAATTAATAAAATGGAGGGGGCAGAGGAGGGGAGGGTGAGGGAGTTGACTCGTGGTTGGCCCCACCATTGAATATTGTCACGAGCCGTCACTGATGCCAAGACGATTAACAGAGTGTACCTATTGCTACAAGAGACAAGCATACACGCTGTTAATAATGTTACCTTTATTAACTTTTTACAAATTACAATTTAAATTCATGCGGAGGCCATTGGTATTTAGTTTATTAATTTTAGTTTGTTGATTTTAATACGCCTTAAGTCAACTAAATTCTAAGAAAACACATGGATTTATATATTTATTCCTTTCAATAAACTTCGTTATCTTGTTTTATTTTTGTTTTGAATTTTACTAGTGGCCCCTTAATTTTGTCCAGAAGTGTATTTCATTTAACCGAACATATAATTTTCAGTCATTTTCGAAAATACCAATTTGGTAAAAAGAACTTGATTTCAGTTTATATTTTTCTTATGGAAAGTTTCAATTACTGTGAAATAAGCTCTAACTCCTATGGCATAAACTTGGCTGTTAATTTTGAAGACAAAACTGTATTAGGTCATACCATTTCACGATATATGTAGTAACCAACCTCAAAAACATTGCAAATCCTAAAAGACGAAGGTATAGGCGCGTACAAAAGAGCAGGAATCTATTCTTTTGTGTAAATATAAAAAAAAGCTCACCTAAAGTCGGGCGTAACAACCCTAGCGAATGCCTTCTTTTTCTCGGGGGCGCATCGAGTTCCTTTTCCCTTTTATATGTTGTGGTATAACCGAGACCCAGAACCCTCGAACATACACTTGCACGTGTACGAGATACGCACGCACACGCCCGTACTCCTAAATCATTTCCTTAACTTTATTCTTCCGGGATTCGCGAGGAGGATTGAAACACACGAGAATTCAATTTTCAAAACAAGCAAGCCGAACTTTTATTAAAAATTCATGGCACCGATACACCGTGGCCTAAACAAAAATAGTTACGTTTTATGATGAATCGGGGAGTTCTGTAGGATCTAGACTGGAGATTGGGGAGCACGGGCGCGGTGAATATTCAAGTCGGCGCCGATATACAGACATTTTTATCGCAATAAAGCGAAATTGGTTATATGTTCGTGTACGGAGGAATGCGATCGGTGCCGTAGGAGCGCTCGTATTTATTTATTAGACAAAGTATTTACGTTGTTGCGTTTTGAGGGAAGATTATTGATAAAGGGGGATTACTTCTTGTGTATACATGATAACCAAAGTATTTTTGCCGAATAGAAACGCAGAAATAATCGACTGGTATCATTTTTATATTTTAATAACTGTCAAAAATTCATTATTTCTATGACAAAATAATCATCGAACCGTATAGAGCTGGAACGGCCACATAATAGTATTTGACTGAGGCAAGTTAGGCAACCATCACAAATATACATAAGGTTTTATGTAACAGACAATGGCAGATTGCCCACAAGCTCTTACACCATCTCATACATAATTTCTACTGCCTAAAATGCGACAGATGTCGCTCAATTCTTTCATCCACAAATCACTAACAAAATAGATGCGTCAGTATCTAGGATAAGCTGTTGAGTATGCATCTAAATATGCAGCTGAACAATCTAATAAGTCTAATGCTAAACGTTATAGCAAATTTGAAGCTTTGTTTTCATAGCATACCCTTGATGAAGGCAGCTTATCAAACTTGTCAACAAATTCTCTAGCTGGTTCCATTGCGTTTTATTCACAGAACAACCCAAAGTTCTGCTCTTATAGTAGCTAAAACTTTGTAAATTATGTAAAAAAATACGATAATAAACATTACTAATCCAACATTTTAGACCAAGTGCATATGTATTTTTTGCTCATATATTTTCTTCAAGTTAATCAGATGTTCATTTCTTACAGGTTAAATTTTATGGTATTAATGCACAATTGTAAATACATTCTTGAAAAGTTATATGGTACTTAGAGGTAGTAGCATCTATAAATTATTTGTACATAGGGTGACTCATCATCAATATTTACAACTAATTATAGATGCTACGAACTAAGTTCAGGTAAATTATTTTCGTTAAAGTACGCATTTGAACTTCGACCCCAAAAAAGCATTTTTTATTGATTTTTCTTTTTCTACAATATTTTTGGAATTAAGGATTACCCAGAAAAAAAAAAAATCTGAACAAACTCTTGTAATTAATACAAAGTAGGTATTATTTCAATCATTTTGAAAGACGCTAAGAGGAGTAAACGTTGACTTCTTACACCAAAGAAAAACCTGCGTGTATTCAAAGAATCGCGGTTGTGGCAATCACAGAAGCAATGCGCCTCCTCTCCTGTCATTGGCACTAGAAGCTCTTGTGGATCCACCATCCTTTCTTGTTGTTGTGAAAAGTAAGGCCACACCAACCTCATTTTGCCTGTGGCAAATAGCAATTCAAAAGTTAACATACACAACACAAGTCGAATTCATCCAAAAGATCGCAAGTCATTGGCACTTGAAACTCTCCTGGACCTACTACTCTTGCACATTGTGGTGAAAAGAGACACCACGCAAACCGCATTTCGTCTATGGCATCAATCGCCACATACTCAAGTCTGTGTGGCCAATAAGCTGCTAGAATCAGTTGTTTTTGACGTCATGCCAGGAATGCCTTCAGACATGACGTGTACTCGACCAATAATCGATGCATCCTTCACTAGGTACCTCCTTTCCAAACAGGGAGAAATGGAGATGCAACGAAAGTACACTGACCAGACAGGGTGTATTCAGAAGATATTACAACTCTGGACAACACATCTTTCAGGCTGAAATCTATGCCATTGATATGTGTGCGAGAGAGATTTTGGATAAAAACTACAAACGCAAATCAGTAAAAAATTGCAGTGACATTCAGGCGGTGCTGAAAACACTAGCGGCGCATAAATGCAACTCGAAACTGATCTGGAGCTGTAAACATACTCTAAATACATTGGGGATGGCTAATAATCTACCTCTAACCAGGATACCTGGGCACTCACTCATTCTTTTTCAAAAAAAGGTGCTGCAGAGCAATTTCAAGGACCAGAATCTGCCACTGGTATAGCACCTACGATAACTAAACAGCAAATAAAGTTCTGGGATAATCAGAAAGTGCTTCGATACTCCAACAACTGTATTGATTTGCTGCAAAAGAATGTATTTCACTAAGTTGGGCCAGAACCAAGGAACTGCTTCAACTTGACCGTGAAAGTGTCAGGGTAATTGCCGCTGTCTTCACAGATCATTGTAAACTCAGAGAGCGCTTACAAAGAATCAGGCTCTCCGCAGAGATATGTTTGGGAGACAAGAAGGCAGTTGAACATACTACTCTTTAATTCATTATCACAATTTATGGAAACGCTTCTGAGTACCTTTTTAATAAAATATCCAGAGTGCAAAGACTTATCCTGCGCAACATATGGATTGCTAAAACACCCGGTATCAATAGATGTCGACTACTTGGTATTTTATCGATGAAAAGTCTCCATCGATACAGGATTATAATTGACCATTATTCTCATCTGCAATATCTTCCCAAAGTGATCCATATTCTGCCCACAAAGCAATAGGAAGCAGGTGATCGAAATAAAAAGTAGTGTGGTGGTGCCGAAAGCATACGATAGTATACTTTTTGAGTTGCATTATCGATCTTCGCTAAAAAGAAACTTGTACGCGTATTGTGTACAAAATAATAATTAATGTTATGCTTGCTGTCTTATTTCTGCTACATTTTTGTACATTTCTTTGATTGATGGGACAAATCGTCACAAACAACTTGAACTTCGTGGATTAACTGTGCCAGAGTCTGTGGGATGGTGCAAAGTAGAAAGTTTCCTCTGATGGTGATGATATTCCACGGCGTGGCCACGGCAAAACACTAACGCCAGCTTCTTGGAGAAGGTCTATAGTTCGACGGGCAATATGGGGACATGCATTGTATTGCTGAAAAAGGGCGTATTGACCATGGATAATAAATATGGACGGCCATCTAGATAAGGCAGTAAAGTGATTTGTAGGATATCATCAACATAACGTGCAGTTGTCATACTGCCTCGAATAACGGGAAGTGGTGATATCGGCCACCATATAGCCAATAGCTCTCAAATCATAACTCCAACAGTCCTATGCACATGCATCTCAACAGCAAACCCAATATCCCTTCTAGAGCTACCGTGCATCCCTAGACAGAATCGCGATTCATCGCTGGCATCATTATGCCATGCTACCGTTCTCTGCATCATTTCAAACGTTAACGACAGTGATTCGCAGCCAATAGAAGCACTAATTGTGGACGGTATGAAAGAAGTTCAAAGGATCGAATGCAGCAATAGTATACGCATACTAACAAGATCACCTTTCTTCCAAACCATTGGTCAGCGATTTGACACGCAGTAACAAAACGGCCTCGTAGAGCTAGTAGTTGCCTAAAGCAGCCCATTTTTGACGCTCTATGGTACGCCTCGGTTGACCAGTTGGTCTTCTTCGTGTTTCTTTACCTTTTACTGTCCACACACGACACACACCTTTTACCGTCATTGCAGTACAAATAACTCGGCGGCCAATTTCAAGATAGGAGAAACTAACATCACAACAGGCAAGAACTTGACTCCTGTCAAGGTCACTAACACGGTGATAAGTTTGATGTCTTCCAACTCTAGGCACTTTGTTACGCTTAACACTTGTAAGCCGGCGCCCAATAACTAAACATTCCTGTACTAGTCAGCTCTCATAAACAGGTTTCTTTATAAAAAAATAAGAGATAATTTTTTTTTGCGAAAAATTATCAAGATTCACATTCTTACAACAGCATGCTTAGATGTAATCATTCTGATGCCGAAAAATCAAGTTGAAAAAACTATTTTTTCTCGGGGTAATACTTCTTCCAATGTCGCCGAGTATAATTGTATTTCCTAGATTCTTGTGTGATAATGATAAACTATACTGTATTTGTATAGAATAAATACTTAACTAAATAAATAAATGAACGAGAATGATGAAATTGATTCTAGGGCTTGTAGATTGGTTCTAAATACTAATATATAAAGAATTTCGTATGTATTCTGTAAATCATTCTCCCGTATTATATTTGTCGACTTGATTCGTTCACCGTCAATGAAATGATTTTTCTCTTCAACCTACACTGACAACTAGCTTATACAGACATTGTTCACAAGGTTTTAAAACACCAAAAATTAAAATATTACAAAAATATTATTACTTCCGCCATAGCAATGTAAGTACGATACTAAAACTCCACACTCATACATATCCACCAAGAGATACGACTCTTAAAATCAATTACTCTGTAGTCTGCTTAGAAGAAAAATTGCAAAATGCGTTTTGCAACCGCAATGCAAGCATAATAACGAATCGCCGAGACCTTCTATACATCATCAGTGTCAACACCGCCTCGCTTACATAACAGATTAACTTTTAAGGAGCGCGGAGTACGCCCTCTACCCACCCAAACGAGTACCTTGTACTCGATAAATAGAGCTTGTCGTCCTGAAAGCTTCGTTTATTATTTACGCGCAGTCCCGTTACAAACCTCACAGAAAGGGAAGAGAGAAGTACCAAGAACTTTCAACTTTCGACGTTCAATCTACGAATGGGAGGTATGGCGAGACGCAATGCGTCACTACTCTCTAACCCGTTTCCGCGGCGTAAATCTTACACGATTTTCGTATTAGCGGTCGTGGGCATCAATCATCGACCGCGGTAATGAGTTTCGACAGGTTTATGTATCGGACTAAACTGTAAAAGTGCGGAATGCGCTGCAGCCGAGCCGAGCCGCGATATTAAATGCGAGATTCGTCGATAGAGGGCGCGCTACGCTGCCTCGGGGTGAAAATCAAAGGCGAACAGTGTGCCGAGATCGCTCAATATTTGACGTGTGAAAAGTGACAGTGATGTATTTTTTCTTTGTTTTTGACGCAAACATATCGACAGTTTGAGAAAGCAGTGTTCGCCTTTTAAGTTCTCTTTTACGGCAACGTTTCAGTGACATTATTTCCCAAAATGGCTCCCCGAAAACCGAAATCTACTCCTAGTAGTCGAGCGGCGAGTAGAGGATCTTCAAGTTCGACTAAAACCTCAAAGTCAACCAAGTCCGCGGTCTCTCCAAAGACAACGCCTGCCAAAACTGCGGTCAAAAAGAGGAAAACCGCGAATACTCGAACTCCTGCAAAGGCTCAAGCAAAACGTGTCAAGAAATCGACGCCAAAGGTTGTCACTAAACTCAAAGTAAATCGTGTCAAATCAATTTTATCCAAACCAAGACGCCATGTTGCTCCAAAACAACAAAGTGTCAAAAGATCTTCGGAAGCTATAAAGCCGGGACGTAAAACTCCATCAAAAGCAGTCAAAAAGCCAAATGGCGCACGTGTAAGGAAAGTAAGGAAGGCACTAGGAAATCCTAAATAGCCCGCTGTAAAAAGAAAATATGGCATCAAGGGGACAACAGTACATATTCAATCTGATGCATATGTCAGAAAAAAAAAACTTTATTTGCTAGAAATTATGATGCCCTTGATGTAACAAATAAAATCGGTAATTTAAGTGTTATTCTTCAAGTTGTTTATTCCTACATTCTCTGCAGGCATGAAGTTGTAATAACTAAATCGTGCTTGATTATTGTTGTAGCAATAAATAGTTTGATTTATTTGCTATTACAAACAAAAAAATCAACTGGAAACAACCAGATACAATATGTGGCATACAACAAATGACATTTCTCAAGCTTTTTCCTATGTTGATCACAAGTCCAGCAATATTTTTTTCCAGTCGTAAAGTTTCTTAGACATTTTGCAAAGTACATATTTTCTTATATCGGTATAAGGTAACGGGACGATGTGCATTGGAGCCGAATGCATGAATTCTTGGCAGAAATTATTTATTTCTTAATTCTTTATTATTAATGATAATAAAAAACTAATCACGCGTAATTCTGAATTTAGCAAACTTACAATTTTAAATACAAAAGAAATGCATTAGTCGCTTTTGGACAAGCTTTCAGACGTGTGATTCACCGAAAGGGAAAGCGTAGATCCATCTAAATTAAAACTGACTGGTGGAGTGACGAACCTAATTGAAAGATTTTTTTTCTTAATCTTGCGTACTTTCTTTTGGGTGTAATTCTTATACTTGTGTGGTGAGGGTCTAATCAAAAGTAAATTTAAAATATCTTCGTTCGTTCTAGAATAACATTCTCTAGATTTTCCTATTCACATAAGTAAATAGGAACTTCATGCACTCAAAAGCATGCACAAAGTTTGGTGCACTAGTGCGTAAAGTAAATTTGGTGCTTACTGAGGGAACCAGATATATGTAAAATGCATAGGAGAAGTAAAGTAACTAAACTATTAAACATATAGGAGCTATTTCAGTTACCCGGGTCAAACCATGAAATTAGTTTCTTCAAATCCGATAGTTGGCGCTGGAAACAATGAAAGCTTCCGGTCGACTGTTTCCGTTTCCGCAGTGTCATGTAAAAATGACATATTCTGCAAATACTCTAATGTCCATTTTTCGTTTTGTGTGCAGTACTCACTAGTTTTTTTTTTTTTTGATCTATTTTTGTATTTATTTCAATAATGGCCGGTTTTATCTATTTTGTTTTAGATATTATAGCAACAGACGTTTGTTGGTGCTATTATATTAAAGTAGGGAACAGGTAGTGTAGAATCTAGAATTTCCATTGTATTACTGTGTCACATTATACAAAGTTTAGGGAGGCTATTTCCTTACGCAATACACATACAATGTGCTGGCACTTTATTGTAACAAGTCTAATGCAATTCAATAAAAAAAATTAAACTGTTCATAACCCCAGCAATAATTTTTTTGTTGACAAAATGATTGTCATACAAGTTACGTATTTTCGGCCTGAAGACTCCAAATCTGCAATAAAAAATTGTTGTTTTCGTTTGAAATTTGAAATTTGACGCCTGCCCCCATTCACTAGGGAAACCAAGAGGCCTTCACGATTAGCTTTAGCGTCCTTATCTCACTCAATGGACTTCAATCTAGTAGATACTATCGATCGAGGCGATCATACATAGCCAAAGTTGTTAAGATCTTTAATGTCAATTATATTCCCAATATATATTTTAATCATGGCTATAACATTGGTCTCGGTGTCCAAGTTATGCAATCTAAATTTAATCTCACCTTGGTTATATCTGAGTATGCCATGTAATTGATCAATTCAATTTGCTGTTCGCTCATTGGTCGCGCCAACTATCAACCATTTCTTTCCTGTGGAAATGGTGTTATGTCTGACATTATGGGCTCCTGGCTACTCGTGCGTAAGAGGAAATGAGGCAGCGGACGAGCTGGCCAGGCGAGGTTCGTCAAGGTCATTCGTTGGAGCTGGCCCTTCCATCAATGAATGGATACATAATCAGTCCAAAGAATGGTGACAAGAATTACCGGGACAGATGAAGGCAAAAGAATTATTGCTGAATTTAGTATGGATCTACTGAATAAAAATAGGATGACTATCAAGATGATAGTAGGTCTGCTGACTGGTCACTGTAGGCTGGATAGGCCATACTTCAACATAGACCTGGCAGTCTGATGCAACTACGATTCTGGCGAGAGGGGAGAAATCCAGTTTTATGCTGGGACAACGTGAAGGCCTGGCGAAGACAAGGTTTCTAGTGGAGAATCCCACAGCTAGCAGCTACAAAGAAGCCCCTGTCAAAGATATAAGCTTTTAAAGGGAAAAAACTAGGGAGTGACTTCTAGGAAAAACGGAATTACAGTAGATCTGAAATAGGTTCATACGTCACCCCATATAAAACTAGGCATTCACGCAACTTCAGGTATTCTGCTAGAATTTTTAATTCAAAATTTGTAGGTTTTGTTTTTGACACTACATGCCTTTTGGGTCTTTGCAAACCATCACATCAATACATTTGATAATAGAAAAGTTTCCTTCTTCATGTATCTGGAACTAATTATCTAGCTAAAGACCATAAATTGAAGAATATCTAATTACTATTGAGACGAATTATGTCTGCACAAAGTTTAAATTAAGGGGCTTCTAATTCAACCCCCAGAGAATTCTCGTAGAGAATTAGGCTAGAGCTACGACGCATCAGTCTTCATTAGAAAAACGACATCGAACTAACGTAGACTTGTCGCCGTACAGCGCAAAGAGCTTCCCACTTTGGCAATAGCGAAAAACACGATGTCAGGAGGATTATGGTAATGGCGGACAAGCACACTGTCTCTGCTACCGCCCAATGAAATATGTTTGATATGCAAGTTTTGCCATTCCCAAAGCTCATGAATATGCATGTCCTCGCAGGAGTGTAGTGGCCATCCGGTCCGTATGAGAGCCCGCGCTTATAAAGCTTAAATAGTTATTCCGTTAGCCTGAGCTCTATTAACATCGATGTTATTAAAAGTTTACCTGCGAAATTATTCACTTGTATAACTGATATACTTACATTTTCTTTTTGGGGCATGAGGGAGAATCGAGCCCCTAATTAACAAAGTTGAATTCGAATATTGGCTGCTAAATTGGCAAACAGAGCCAAACTGGTATTTCTCGCATAGTTCCTGCGGAATTTTCTCGAGTAATTTTCTTTCGAAGGTATTCGAGCTTAATTCATCAAAAGAATACAGGATTTATTGCTAGCGCCGTGATTGAATTGCAAAATGATTAAAACGGCTCGCGTACGGTTTTTAACAGGGAATACGTGTTATTAATGTTACAACGTCTGTAAGCTTTATCGTGTATCCGTTTACAGCTAATTTGTATTGTTTTACTCCTTTGTCGTTGTTGGAGTTACAAATTGCGATTGCTACTTAATGTCCTTTGTGTTGCGAATAAAATAAGAGAGAAGATCTTAATTAGACTAACTGTTACTAGTATTTCGAGAGTGTGTTGCTGTATCTATCGTGTATCTATTATACTCTAAATTAAGGCACCTCCTGGTTTGCGTATACTTCAAAATTTAGACACAGGCAAGAAATTCTAGATATGAATGGTTTGGGTTTTTCTATGATGTGAATGTTAATCCGAACTTTCGGCAAGTGTATTCTACTCCGTCGTTCGGGTAGCCCTGATATGGACTGTGATTTGTTAATCCCATAGTTGGCGATGGAAATGTATTCACTCTCAGAGATAAATTGCCTATGCGTTTGTTCTGTATTGTACAGTTTACACACTACTGTACAATACGATCGTATACTGGCTTCTCCGGGATAGATATATATCATTTATATTTATCATATCATGAGGGTTATTTTGTGATTTTGACTTTTTTTTTTGGGATTAATTGTTGGAAATCTGTATCTACAAAAAGTTCCGTCACAGTTCTGTTGATTTCTAAGAATTTTACAATAACAACAATAACCCGAAAATAAAGAGAAAATATTCTTAAATAAAATAGCAAAACTATGACTAAACTTTCTGCAGAAACAGATTTCAAAAATTTTAATCAACTTCTAGAAAAAAGAAAAACCACAATATGTCTTAATCGTCAATTTCCACACCATAGTTCTAACTACAACCATGGTTAAAAATGACATGATATCAAAACTAACTAGTAAATCATTTGATTGGAGCTTCAAGTTTTTTGTTTAAGAACTTTTCATGAAACAAAGGAACTTTTTATGAAGAATTCTGAAACCCAGATAGGGTTGTAGTAGATTGCCGAAATACTTGGCAGCAAAATAGGGTGGGAAACTAATGGTCAACAGTCGATTTGTTTTTCTAAAAATGGTACTTATAGCAAAATTCCTGTAAAGTTTCTTGTAGTTTCCTGGATCTAGCAGATTTCTAACTTTTCAATTATAGTCGCTTTGGTTGGTGACAGTGATGGTGATGGTGCTACTTTTGGTTTGTTAAGGTTATTTTCTTCTCTCATAGTTTTGCCTTTTAATGCCACATGCATTTTTGATACTTCACGACGAATCCTCTGAGCAACGTCAACCAGGAAGCAGCTTTCAAATACTTGACTCATTGTTGGCTATGATACCTTCAACTATAATCAGAATAATATATCTGTCAATGTGAGAGCAGAGTTTTTCTTTTCGATGAATTAATTTCCTTGGAGTTTCAAGCTGCAATGTTGAATTTTGAACCTAAACACGACGTTATTGTGTCTTTACTTGTCTATTTGTGATCACGTATTCTTTTAGAAACCATGAGATTGTAGGTAATATTGTTAAATTTCTATTCTGAACTGTACATCCTAAGGGTATTGCGTCCTAGAACTGCTTGTTATATGGATTTAAACACCACCTTGGATAATGAATTACTGTTATAGATAGTAACAAAGAGGCATGACGGAACAGCTGACACATCGGTTTTCAGTAAATAGTTATTTATATTAAGGGAGGTTTAACATGTTATTTGAACTGGAAAAATCGATTTTTTGGTTTTTTGCATGTTTTGAAAGCTCAAATTATATAACATACATGGTTTAAAGCGTGTTTCGTAATATTCCGCATTGTTTAAACCGCTACGGCTTATTAAAAGAGCGGATGTACCGAACACAAACGGAGCAAATTAGATGTAATACTATAATCGACTCGGGCTGCTCGGGTCGAAATATCATACTTTATTGTTTGTTAGTGTATGGTAAGTTGTCTTAATGATTAGAAATGCCAACTGCAGTCGGGATCACAAATAAACGACAGAGTAGCTATTTAATATTACAATATATGAAAGCAATTAGATCCGAAATAAAACGCACATTTGAAGAAACTGATCTAACAATATTTTCTTTTACTAAAACACCACTTTCCAACGCTTTAGAAAACTACTTAAGTAAAATATATCAATTTATTGGCAGATGCACTTGCTTACACTAAATTTTCTTGTAAAAGCTGGCTAGAATATGAGGCAAAAGGTAACCGCACTACGGATCATCAGAGTAGCACAGGAAAAATGGAAGTCGATGGGATGCTTTAAAAGAATATTTTAGCACGATTTCGCATAGGCGACTGACACAAGACAACTTTTTTAAGCAATTTGTGATTTTTAGCCGTACGAAGATGTATACTGTTCACGAAAAAAAAGAGAAAGCGTTGAGATGATACAAAAAAGAATGAGTGAACTTTGAAGAAAGGGCGCTGGTAAACTGACTGACAAACTTATTGATAATTTAACAATATACTGTGGACTAGCAATTAGACAACATCCAGATTCTGCATAAAAAAATGAAGGCAGCTATTTGGCTACATTTCATTATAAATGTTCAACCGACGCGGATCCACATTTATTGTCCCAAAAGTGTAGACAGCCTGTGTAATGGCGCGTTGCAGAAGCCAAAAGTTGAGCTTTGCTTCATTCATACATGAGCCTCTTTTGCAAAAACAAATCAAGATGCTATTAGGCCGATTTATGAAGCTTTTTCTAGAGTGATTTCTTGCAAGATGCATTGGAAAAAATTGTCAAAACTGAAACGACTCTGTTTAGTTCATGTGTGGTAAAACTAGCTCCAAAAAGATTTACACGGCGGCCCATAAACAATTCAACTTGCTACCTACATTGCCGCAAATTTATTCAATGAAGGTACTTTTCTGTAATTACAATAATGAATGCGGTGGGAATTGCAGTAGGACTTGATGCCAAAGAATTTCGTCATCAATTCTGATCGTCAGCGCATACAACGAGCAGAGCAGAGTATGTCCAGCGCTGCAAACTTTTCTGTGCTGTCTAAAGGGAAGCAACAAATTTGCACAAATGCAGAAGTATGAAGAAAGAAGAAGGATTAATGTATGTGCTGGAATATGCTGACTAAGTGTATGTTTGAAACTATTTGTAAAATTTTCGCTGAGAAACTTTTGAACGCGTTTTTCTCGAAACATGATTTTTAAATCTGCGTAAGTTCTAGTTCTTCAAGTGTTCAATATATCAACTTAATTCTTTTGTTTTCTCATAATGTAAACAGTTTTTAATTGAGGTTATACTTAATATACTAAAATTTGCAATATTCCACATTTTTATATTCCACGTACACACAAAAAAGAAATAGAAAATAATCAAATTAAAGTCCAGGTATTGCCACATTGTTTGCTTTCGACTTATTTGGTTAAATTTAGGTATAACCTCCAACAAAATTTAATTATATTCTAACTCTTCTTTTTATTTTCAATTTCGGATCGACTTTTTGCGTATGCTAAAGTTTACGCAGTTTGACCGTGTTTTTCTGTGCACATTGCTACCTAGATACAAATAGCAAACGTTATAGTGGTCTTGTCATTAAAAAAAAAATATATTTTTTTTAATGTTCAAGTTTTAATAATTTATTAAGAAAAGCCGTATTTCGTATATCTTTCCCTTTGTCTGAAAAAAAAAAGCTCAAAAGTTTTTGGAACTTTTCCGATATATATATGTAAACCTCCCCTTAAAGTGCAGTGGGTGGCGCAAGAACTCAGTATCAGTGATAAGTAGAGCTGCAGAAAAGAGGGCTTTTGCAGTAGCGTAGGGCTTTGCAGTAGAAATTTATAATATGGTACATCATGTTGGGCATTTAACCGGTATTAATTGCAATTAATATATCTTTTACTCACATAAACACTGTACGGTAAAATAGTGATATTGCAAACAATACATAAATAATAATGCAAATGTTTTCTAATATCCCAAATCGATTAAGAAATCTATTAGTCCTCGCCCAACAAAATAAAGTGGTCCATTCCTCATCATCAATCCAGCCTGGCATTCACATGTATATGTACTAAAACCGTTCTACCGTGTCTAAGAATAAGACAGAGTGCACACCGTAGGGATGCAACACACAATATGGCAAGTCATACAACCAGAAACACGACAATTACATTAAATTTACACGGTATGTGTCGTGTTGCTGGTTGTGTCGCTTGTCGTATTCGTGTCGTATCCCTGCCTAAAGCTCGTATCTGTTTTTTTTTCTTCTGAAATCACTGTTTTTACAACCTTTTTGTCCAAAAAGATAATAAGATCTGTACACACGCTCAAACTAATGTTTAATAAATATCCACAAAGCCATTGTACTTAATAGAAGAATAGAGAGGACAGTATCATCTAGAGTTATATGACAAAAACGGTATCTATATAGCAAAATTACAGATACGACCATGATCCTTAATACAACAGCGTGCATATGAATCTCGACTCCGGCCGCTTTCGAAATCGTTTTGCAGATTTAATGATAAGTAAGGGTGCTAAGAATGACCAAACGGACGACATTTATATTACATTTTTTTTTGACCGAGGAAAACATTTAGAAAGGTTCATTTAAGAAATACGTCAGCGTAAGTGTCAATATACATGGATTGGTACCACTGTATTTTGATAACTCAACTTAATCTTAAGTCTATGTCAAAGGGATGACTTTCATGGTGTTTTTTCATCAGTAACAACAAAAACATATACCTAATAAAAATACCGACAGATGTTTTATTTTTAACTAAATTAAAGAATATTATGCATATTTTAAATTAAACGTAACTGTGAACTGTGAGATGCGATTAGGCTATAAAATGAATGCCTTGTTTACAATTGACGAGGCCAAACATTTCATTTAGTTGACATCATTTAAAAGCAAATTTTTGGTGGTCTGCTGATGATGTTGGCCGCAGTTGCCACATGTTGCACATTTCTTAAGCTTAGAGAGATTACTATTATTCGTATCCAACAGTAAAACTTGAAAACATACTTGAAAAAATTACGATACTAAAAAAATCATTACCTAGTTACCTGCACTGAGGGAAAGGAATGCATTGATTTAACCAAAATACGCATAACCTACCAAAATATTTGCCACCGAAATTTATTGTTAGATTAAAATTTACAATTTGTTGAAATATATTTGTTAACTTAGAAATAATAGACTCGTTGATATCAACTGAACCCTCAATTTCAATTTAAGCAAGGTTAATCGTTAATGCAACACTTTAGTTTAGTTGATGTAGCATTGGTTTTGATTTGTTAATGCAGCTCTAAGTATGTTAGAACAACAAAAAAAAGTGTTTTATTTAACTAGGATTGCTACTTACCGTCACTTCGAAATTGTGTTGAAACTACAAAAACAAATTCTTGCTTCAATGCATCTTTATGGTTAGATTAGCAAATAAAAAGTATTGAGTGCACAAAATTAGGAGTGTCAATGCAAATAATTTTTATCGGCCTAATGAATTTGGCGAGTCATTTGCAACTAGTTTATAGTCATTAGGCAAATAATGTACAGAGTGTTTTATGGGAAGAAACTCATTTTATTTGCTTGAAACTTGGAATGTAGTCATATTTTTAGCATTTTTTGCAAGAAATTATAATATTTCAAAAACTATTAAGAATAGGTATACCAAACCCTAATGTCAATCGATGTAGAATTTTACGCTGCATTTAATGCTGTAGTAAAAAATACCATGTTCCATTGAAATAAAAAAGTTTTGTTGGTTTAAAGATATCCACATTGGAGATGCGTTTTTGAACATCCTGTATGCGATTCGGTCATTATTGCCATAACATTTTCTACCTACGTCTTTGTACTTATATCGACATTAGTGGAACCACTAAATATCTGATACCTTATCAGCTATTTAACTTTACTTGAAACAGTGCAAACGTCAAAAAATCAACAAAATTGCAAATATCTCAAAAACGGTTAAGTTTAGGGATAGGGACCCTCATGTAAACTAATCGCAAATTACTCGATATATTCATTGTACCGATAAAAATTATACCATTCTATTTAAAATAAGAAAGTTGATATCAACATCCTGTATACCGAAAGTTCTGTAAAGTTGAAAATATTTTCCTTAAATACATCACAGTAGGCTATGACTACACTGCAAGTTTCAAAATCAAATTCCAACTAGAAGTTCAAAAAAATCTAATGTCCCAGTTCGGTGGGATACCCTGTATATAATAGGTATCTAATAATTAAAAAATATGTTGGTATTGTACTAATATTAGAACTCACAATATATAACGATATCACGAGCCACGAACGAAGACAATGTGATATCTGACGCTTTTTAAGAGCGAGCAAGCGATCAAATCATGCCACAACATTTCTCAAATTAGTATCTGACTGGTATAGGTAATATACCACCTACATTAATATATGTAGGTACATTCCATAATATACAAATATTGAATTACTAAATTGTATTACAACCTAAAGTAGAAATAATATACATTGTAATTATGATATTGTTTTCTAGAAAAGAACTCTCTACATAATAATTACTATTACTATAACACCTTTTTTTGTTAAGTTAACCATTTTTTAGTTTCAATATTATGCTATGAATGTTTTCCTTCAACTACTAAGATTTTTTTGTTTTAACATTACCATTTCGGTCCATCCAAACAAAACCTTTTTAGATATTTTAGCTTCAAGCATGTAAGTTTTTTCAGTCAATAGATTTTTTTAACACAAATAAATAGTTGCACAAATGACTCAATTTAGTTTAATTAAATATAAAATTTGCTGCACTAACACCTTTTGTGTTAACATAGTAGATATTGTTAGATTAACGGATTTCTTTCTCTCAGGGTGGTTTAGGTACGAATGGCAATATTTATTACATCGGTGAATTAATCAATTATGATGTTTGGTTCTCTGAAACATTTCTAGCTTGGGATATCCGATACAGCCATACTCAGGTGATAATAAATTTTCTTCAGAACTGATTAAACATTTATATTTTTGCACTCTTTGAATACACAAACCCACACTGCACGCTGGGAGTAATTTCACCTGACGTACGCAGTAAACATTCAGGTTTCAGCTATAGGAGCGCTATATTCATTGTATTTCCTCCTACGTTTCCGTCTCTGACGTTCCCTGCAATTTACATTTAGACAGCTCCCGTGTTCTGGAGCTGACATATTTACCAAAACAGATTTATTCATCGATATCAATATCCTATCGAATAATTCCATTTACTTCTTTCGAACACACTTAACCGCGCGTGATATAAAAGATGAGAATCTCCTCCCTCATTGATATTCCGCGTACGCTTAGCAAACCGACGAGATGAGACGGAAGGGGTAGTCTCTTTCGTTTACCACAAGGCACCACCGGCGAAATGTTGTTGCGACAAACTTCGTAACCCGAGAAACACAGTATCGGCATCTAGTTGCGTTAATTATAACAACTGCAGACAGGATGCTTTTTTTTCTTCAGTTTCACAATCTGATTACAAGAGATGAATGTAATGGTCATGGTTTCTGCTTGAGAAAAAGGGGCTGCGAATTGGATGGTAGAGGAAAAAAGCGGACGTTTTAATTATGTTCGCTGGATCACGCGAGAAGCTCGTTTTCGGCTGAGTTAATGCTTTCGATTTCGTTCGAAATTATTACAGTTGTATCACCTCGATGTCACTTTTAATGAGGAATTGCGTTCTGATAACTATAGATTATCTTACATATTATTTTTCATTAATATTTCATTTTAAAGTCTTATATTCCATTAATAGAAATTTTTTAGTTAGTTAGTTTGATAAGAGATAGCATTTGCATGGTTCGATTAGTCGACCCATCCACTGCGACCACTCTGTTTAGGGTGGATATTATCTTAAAACCTTTGTTGGATGAATTTTAGACTCTTAGGGTAGCTCGGTACCTTGCTGAATGAAATTGTTTTCAGGTTATTTTTCTGTTTAAGAGGTTAGATTTTTATAATTGTGTTAAAATTCAAGTTAAGAGAAGAATGTCTGCTTGTAAATAAAAACCCGCTGAACAAAAATAATAAAACATTACATAATGTTCTACTCAAACTCAAACTTCACATTTTAAATTTTACGCCTGCATTACTGAAAATTCCGTGGTTTAAAACAATCATGAATAGATAGATATATTCCACCATAGTTTTATGAATACGTTTAACGGGTGCTTTCCTGAAATAAAAATACGTGTTAATACTAGAAAAGAAAAGCGATGAACGATGAGATTTCTCGTCTAAAAAATTTATTGGATGCTTGGGTGATGGTAACAAAAACAACTAAGAATGATCTCTGTTACCAAATATACCGTAGCATAAAGAAAGACTATATTACGGAAATAACAAACTTAAAGCAGTAACACAATTCTGAGTTCATAGAGAACTCTAGTAATACAACTAAAGCAGCGGCAGTAATTAACAGCGAATCAAAACCACACAAATAAAATGAAGGTCAGTTCTTCTTTGTCGGCTGATATTTTAAACAAATATTTCTGTGGAGTGGACAAAGAAATAGCAACATGCACGAACACGACCAAGTTTTGCTTTCTCTGAATTTCTACATAAATATAGTTTGGACAATTCAAAATAATTTTTCTACGCTCCAATTTCACCAGAGGAAATACAACAAATTCCTAATAATTTAAAAGCCAAACATTCAGAGGATATATATGGAATGACAACTAGCTTTTTAAAGTGCGGTGATAAAGAACTAAGCGTACCACTTGCAATATTATTCAATGCCGGCGTAGAACAGGGAATATTTCCTAACTTATTGAAAGTGGGAAAAGTCATTCCAATATTTAAAAGTGGTGATAAAAATGTGTGTGAAAACTATTGGCCTATTAGTATTTTGCCAGCGATATCCAAAGTGTTTCAGCAAGCAACTGCAACCCAGCTGACTAACTATTTTGGGCACAACTACTTCTCATCCAATCAACACGGTTACAGGAAAGAATGTTCAACAACTACCGGGATATCACAAATTCTTCAGCATGTAAATAACGCGTTTGATTCGGGTGAATGCATTGAAATGTCACTTCTTGACTTAACAAAAGCTTTTGATTCCGTGAACCATAACATCTTATTGGAAAAACCTCGGTATTATATTGTGCGAGGAAATTCCCTTGATTTGTTAAGATCTTATCTATCTCAGAGAATGCAGCTCACAGAGTGGAATAATTCACGTTCTACTATTGGTAGCGTAGAATATGGTGTGTCAGGGATCGATCCTCGGACTCCTGCTTATTCTAATATATATAAATGATCTTCCGCATAGCGTTGGTGCTCTTGATGTTTGCCTTTATGCTGACGATACATCGTTGTTGGTGCGTGCAAGGGATGTTCTGGATCTCCAAGGAAGATCTGAAAACGCAAAAAAGGATGCAGAGGAGTGGTTCGCAGCAAACGACCTAAAAGCAGTTTAAAATGGCATCGCCACGTGGATCAGCTATGCAATAGACTCTCAGCAGCCCTATATGCCATCAGAAGAATCAAACACACTGCAACTCATGCAGCCGCGAAGCAGGTGTACTTCTCATACTTTCACTCTCTTCTGTCATATGGTCTGTTATTCTGGGGAACATCGACGGAAGCAGATAGGATATTTATGCTGCAAAAAAAGGGCGATTAGGACTTTATGCAACCTAAATTATAATCAAAGCTGCAGATCGCATTTCAAACAACAAGGCATACTTATTATACCCTACCGTCTGTATATATTATACAGGCAGTGTTACATATACACAATAACAAAGAATTATTTCCCTAGCGGTCACTTTCATAGTCACCTTACAAGGACCAGAGACGACATAAGGCCACCCCATCATAGGCTTGCCTGTACTCAAAAATCGTTGAACTACTGGCGGACAAAGTTATTCTACTGCTTGCCCACATAGATGAAACAACTACGGCACAATAACTTTGTTACTCAAGTGAAAAAGCTACTGATGAAAAGGGAGTGTTACTCAATTCGTGAATTTCTTCTAACCTAATTATATATTTTTTAATATGCATATATTTTATTTATACACTTTTGTTTAGCTTTACAGTTTATATCAATATTTTTTATTTATACCTGTTTATATATACATTGCATATTCCGTCTGTCTTCCACTATGTTACTATTTATTTATTACGTGTTTTGTTTTTCATATTCTTAATTTTTTAACTATTTGTGCCCAGTACATATGAAATGTCAATTGATTGTATCTGTAATGGTAATTGCAAATACAATTACATTATTATTAATATTATATTTCCCATACCAGTGGTTTAGGACACATAAATACAAATAATACAAGAAAAACAAACAAAAATATGTGTTTTGGAATGAACAGCGCCTTGATCAATTAGAATCAATTAGAAATTTATAAAACCTTCATTAAATGTTGAATTTAAATATACAAATGCCCCTAGAGGTAAGACGATAAATGTAAATAAAGTGCACAAATAATAAGTATATTAAGGATTTGGAATTTCCCATATTCACTTAATTCTAAATAATTTAAATTGCTTATTGTAATAATTAACTGTTCGGGCAATGTATGAATTTGCGCGAATATGCATATACATTACCCTGGTATTTCCATACCGCCAATATGTTAGAAACTAAAATTATAAATGACCTTTTTGACCTGTTTATATGTCATAATTAATGCTGACAATTTAATGCTATAATTTTGTATCTAGTAAGTGAACTCACCCTATGGAGATATTTTGTTGATTGCTTTGTTTTGATAATTATTATGGTAGAATGTATGTAGATTTGTCAATTAAGAGATGTCATGATGTATAAAGAATTATGAATAAAATATTGATAACCCGGGCAAAGTTTTGTATTACTGGGGTACAATATAACATTTTTGGCGCATGCAAACTTACTAACTAAGTGGCGATGAATCAGATGAGTATGTTGTTAAAGACATTATTCGGAATATATATGCAGGAGGAGAGAGAAGAAATAGCTCAATTAATAGCAATTAAAACAATTCGAGAGAAAGTATAGATTTACAGAGGAAAATAAGAAAGCTCTTAAGGAAAATGGCGTTGACAGGGAAAATGATAAAGCAAATGTCAATAGTGAGAAAGGCGATTATTATTATAGAGAAGACTTGAGATTGGAAATTGATTTATCAGATTTAAAACAAAATAGTGCCGATTTGGACAGTGAAAATGGGTTAAATAAGGTAGCTGTAGAAGAAGTTAATGCAGAAAACTTCAAACGGAATGAGGACGAAGACAATGAACAAATTCATAATGACTTATTGAAACGTAAAGAAATAATGGTTAGAGTTAAAAGTTAGGGTAGGATAATTATGTGTTCCTGCGTTGATTTGCAAGATTTTGCAGTTTTTATGTATATAGGAGCTTCCAATATAAAGTTATGTATAAAGCTTTATTCAGTCTAGAAATTACAGTATTGGTATGTATATATCAAAAAATTTCAACTTTGGGACTATTAACATAAACGTTAATATTTTTGTTTTATTGATATTCTCGGTCAAATTCTGTTGGTCATTGCCGGTTATTTTTATTGTGGTACCGTCCGAGACCATTCATAAACAGAACGAACATAAATGGACTTAATATTGAACCTTGGGCTATACCAACGTCATTGTCGACCGATTTTGATGTATGCTATCGGATACAACTGGCTATTAACAGGAATATCTTCAGGCCATTGTAGACTGAAAGGACACCTGAGTAAGCTTGAATTGAAAAAGGAATCTGAATGTAGATTTTGTGGGGAACAGGAGGAAACGCCCATCCACCTCCTCTCAAACTGCGTAGCACTGTGCAACTCGAGGGCGTTGCACCTGAGAACATGTGAAATCGAAGAGGGAGACTTACCTAGACTGGGGCCCTCTGACATCCTATACCTTCTGAAAGGAATAGGATTGGAAGGCCTGCTGTAAAGCAGCAAGAATAGGGGACACAACAGATCTTTTAGGTCGCAGTGTAACATCACCCTTTTATCAATCTACATCTACAACTGGGCGCGTGCAAATGTCGCACCTCAGTGTACTGCCTGCGCTGGCTAACGCATGCAAAATTCGTAAAAGAACGTATGCAACGCCTCGTATACCATATTGATATAGCTTGCTTAATAGGATCGAATGATCTACCAGATCAAATGCTCTAGTTAAGTCACACGCTATGCAAGCTACTTGTTTTTTTTTTCCGATTGAAGTTGTAATGAATGTTGTCAATGATATCTGACAAAGGTGTATGCGTGGATTTATTGGTTAGGAAACCGTGTTGATGTGGTGAAAGTAAGTTATTTTTCGCTAAATAGTCAAGAACAGGATACACAATGCAAATATATTATTCTGATGGAAGTTTGAAAAAAGAACTTTCCTGAAAACTTCGTGTCAAAAAGTTAAAATATTCTTCGGAACAATGTACTGTATGTTGTTACTAATTTATTTCTCATTACTCTGTTTTTCATTTGACCAACAACTTGAACTTTTTCTCTATTATAAAAAAAATGCCTGTATATAATATATAAACGTAAAAGAAAATTGGCTTAACTAGTCCCAGAAACTTAATTTTTAGTCATACACTCGATCCTACTATTTTAAAATAATTATTAGAGGAAATCCTATCATCTTTTCTGGTTTAAAATGAAATCACATAAAATAGTGTTCATTCTTCATCCCCTTCTGCTCTCTCGGCAAAAAAGTTGTCCAGTTAAGAAAATACTTGAATGTGTCCCATCACCAATCCTGTCACCTCTTGGTGTTGCAAAAAGCAATCCAAAATAATCGTTTAGAAAATTTAGAACGTATTCCCAATCTCTTCTCCTTGATGCAAATACTTATCTCGTTGTCCAGAGAAAATATTACTTATATATAAATATTACTACACCTTTCAAAAACAGCAACATTTTCTCTAAAATCGCTTTAGCTTTTAGTTAAAAATTCTAACCTAATATTTGTGAACTAGCGGATCAACCGTGTTTTATTGCATACAAAAGTAAAAAGAACGTTGGTTCATAAATCACTGTGATTCAAACGCCTAATCAATAGAGCAGTCCTAGCAATTATCGTGCCCACATCCTCTTAATATCCGCCTTGTTAAGGACCTCAATCAACTCCCTCGATCTGTGGAAACCAGTTGACCGCTTGCTGATAGACGATTGTCTGGTGTTGGGGAATAAATTTCGCTCAATTGGTTTTCAATTAGTGCGAAATGAAATATTAAATAAAAAAGATGCTGAACTCATTTCCGCTAGAAAACTGATTTCCAATCTAGTATTGTGTCTAGTTGCTGGAATGTTGTTGATTTATACTTGTACACAAATGCAAATTTAAGGTACCAATGATACAAATGATAATAAAACAGAAAAATTATCGTAAACTAAGAGTAGAAAATAACAAGGTAATGACGGTATAACGTATGCAAAATTAATTTTATATGGTGTTTTTCTGTGATAGTCATTTAAATATTTCGTTGTTTTGTTACTCGCCAAATAACTTTAGTATACCTATGTAGGATTAGCTATAATTTTATTATTTTCTTGGTATTATTTTGTAAATGCTGATGGTCTTTCTTTATAAGTACATAAATGTTGTAATTTAAGATGAAGTGCTGGTTTTAGATTATTAGACGAACTAATAACAAGACGAACTTATTTACTCATCTGTTTTACTATTATAATATATAGTAATTATAGTTCATTTTAAATAAAGTATCAATTATTGTAGTACAAAAAAGACATATTACAATTTTTAAAGTTTTCGTTATTTTGGTTTTGGCAACTTGAATGCGTGGGATATATATTGAGAGTGAATTATTAGGAAATTGGAACCTTTAATTTCAGACTTCATTATTAATATGTGCCAGTTTTATTTTCTTTTTTAATTTTATTTCAGCAAGGAAATAAAGATTTGTAATTTTAACTAATACAAGAAAAGTCATGTGTCCTTGATGTGTAGGATGCTGCTGAAAGCGAGCGTACCGCCACCACGCACATCAACGTTTCACACCAACACTAGCAACAGCAGGTATTAATTAAAATGAAATGTAAATTTTGATGTATTACCGGAGCTGTTTATAATGAAACAGCGACCCTGTACCATAAAATATATTGAGCGGGTGTGCGGTTGTTGCACAGCGCTAAAAATATTATTATTAAAATGCGTCCGACCGTACCTACACATGTTTATCCAGTTGCACTCGTATAATACGCATTATGAAAGTATGGAGGTATTTATTGTTATATTGTAACGATGATGCCGGAGTTTCATTTCGAAAACGAAAATACGAGGCCAATAAATAATAAAACGGGCGACATGTGTGTATGTAGGTATATGTTTCGTTCCGTAGATTGATCGAGGTTGAGGGATTGGCATTGGAATGGGGAAACGTTGACAAGTGGGTGTAATTGCTATTTATCTTTCGAATTTTCAGCAGGACATTAATGTTTGTAACAGTAAATACGATTTAAATTGTATTTATTGTAGATAAAATTGATTTACGGGAGCTGAATGTGCGATATGCAAAATGGAAGAAAAGTAATTTGATGTTAATGTTTTTCCATTTTGCGTGAGGGTAATTTCGTGCTGTAGAGGTAATTTACGACTTAAGTTAGCATATTGGATAATGAATTAGGCTTCGAGCTTAAAACCTAATAGCTCTGAAACTAAGGATTAGTATAGCATCATCTTCTTTTTTTCTATTTTAAAAATCATTTTAAAAAAGTGCTTGGCCTCTAAAAAAATGTTTGGTCACATCTTGATACTAGCGATGGCATTTCGAAATTTTTTGGCTTTCCATGATTCGTAAAATAAAACCTATTAACGACGGGAAAATGATAGGAATTGAAAAATAAGGGAAAACACTAATCACTTATCAACACGACTTATTAAGCACATAAGAAAGCAGAGAGAAAAAGGTGACGCCATAAAAGCAAAGAAAATAATGGTTACATCATTGTATCATTTAATAGGTAAAACACAAACGCGACGTGAGGTCCCCACTGAAGCATTGTGTGGATTCACAAGACTACTACAACAAGACTGGCGATAAAAAAGACATGAAAAATTACTATCTCATAGCTTTAGCGTGGAAAATATCAAAAATTTTCTAAAAGCTGGTATAGAAAAGAATGACTCACTTTATTAACAAATACAATATTTTTAATACTCACCAAAATGGTTATTTAAAAGGACGTTCAACTAACTGTGCATCATTTCAATTTACGGAGGATACCACTATCGGTCTCAACAAGAAACAACACCTAGCATGTATCCTAATGAACTAAAACATTATATCCTACGCGAGGTCTGGATTGGCTGTAGTCTTTTTGCAAGCAGGTTTCAATGTACTGTGATGTGCAGACCGTCGATTTAGTAAAAAAGTGAGATCTAGCGAGATGGCAATGCGTAGAGTTCTTTTTTTTTGTGCGGGTTGTCTGATATGGAGTCTCTGAAAACACTACAGCTTTTTGGCCTCGCATTTCTTTCACCCATTAAATTAGACCAGTCATTCCAGGATTCTTATACTCTGCACTAAACTTTATAGGTGTCTGACTGGTTGATCGAAGTAGTGCTCTCCTCTGGGTTCGTTTTCGGCTCGCCAAAAATTGCATGTCTTCTTGCGTCCAGAACCTGGCATTCACACAGAATGTGATATGCTTTCTTTATCATCTCATTACACAGTCTGCAGTTGATATCTCGCGTGTTGATCCCTATTTTTTATAGCTGTCCTTTCAGTATACAATGTCCTGCTAGGATCTGAAGGTGATTTTTCTACCGACCTGCAGAATTTGTTCCGGCATCTTTTCTGATGGTCCGTCAATAAATGTCTTCACATAAATTTACCTAGTTGTGTTATTTCAGTGTTCTTTGTGTTTCTCTTTGACTTTCTTGCTCTTGTGCTGTGGTTTTCGGACACTCCTAGAGCTGGTTCTGGGCAAATACTACGATATGAAGCTGATGATCTGTTTCTGGCTAACGCATTGGCTTTTTCGTTTCCTTCAATTGTTGGACGTCGGAGCATCCACAGCAAAGTAATTTTCTTGCGGTCTGTCAGGCTGTTCAATTTTCGAATACATTCCCATCTTGATTCTATCTTGAGGTTCGCTAGTGCCCGCAGTATCGCCGAGTTTTTGACGCAAAATATATCCGCTTATTTTCTCAAGTCCTCTGGTGTATAAGGAGTACTGAAAGGAATGATATTGAGTTCGATTACTTCCATCACAGATGACAGTCTGACGATGATGTTCACCAATGGCACTTCGTCAGTCCTACGCTATGGGGAAACTTGCTGATTTAATTTTGAAACCTTACAGAATAACTTACGTTTATACGTAGTCTGGTTACTAAAAAATAACAAAAAGCTTAATATTTATCAGAACAAAATTAATATATTTTAACAAAGAAACGATAAGCGTACGATATAAAGAATAAACACTTCCCCTTATCCAACAAGGTACTAATTCTGGATTGAATCTTGAATGGATCTCTTGGAACAGCGGTAGAGAATATTTAGCTTTTATGTTTTTAAGCTGTTCTTTGCTTTGTGAATGTTACTGAAGTGGTCTTAGTAGAGTTAAAATTAAGTCCCATAAACCATGTCGCAGAAAGTAATTTCAAACTTTCCTCTTGCATATATGACAATATCATCAGCATTCGCTTGGAAAGGTATGCTTAGATCAATCAAGCCACATAAGAGTTCACTTGCTACTAGACTCCACATAAATGGATACGTAACTCCCACATGCGGGCCTTCTCATATCGCAGTAACCGAGATGGTCTTGTACTCCACCTCTACTTCGATTGACCTGGTAGAAAGCAACTGTTGATTAAAGTTGTCTTAACGGATTTATGTGAAGTGTTATCAAAAGCGCCCTCTATATCAAGAAAGGCGTACACTACGTCCTCTTTATTGATCAGTGCATTTTGGATTCGGTCAGTCAGCTCCACTAATGCTGTCTCAGTGAGAATTTCACTTACATTTTGTTACCTAAGTTTGGATTTACTCCTTATAGGACACGAAACTGTGATAAAACTGTCGTGATTAAAATGTGCCAAAGTATTAGCTGCCAAAAACCACAAACACGTTCGAAAGCTCCCTTCTGCAGAGCGAATCAAGGACGTAACACAGCAATGAGTGCTCATGGTCAATGCTACCTCTACTTATTTGCTTTTCCTTATCAACGAACGAATTATGTGCTGATTCATGGTCTTAATGAAAATGTGACTGCAGTCCGTCCTTGTGAGTGGGCGAATGTTGATACATTTTTAAAATGAAAGAAGTATTTTGTTAAATATGTAGATGCACAAATCTTACTGAAAAGTGCCCAGTTTTTCTAATTCTTAACGGCCATGCCACAAGTTACAAGGATTTTGGTGTCATGAGTAAACATCACATTATTATGCACACCTCCTCATGCTATACTGAAAAAATTTATTCGATAATACCAAATTTTGTTTAAGTTAATGAAATATTGAGTTAAATATGGGCAACCAAATAGTTGGTTAATTCAACCAAATTATAATTATCGTTATTTGAAATAACGAAATAATTTGTTGGATTAACTAAATTTTCATAATAAAATTTAGTTGAAATTATTTTGTTGTTCTGAACAAATTGGTTTTTCCGTGTAATCACACACATCACAACCAATAGATCATGAAACCTTTCAAAAATGCATACAACGATGCATGTCTTTGGATGTAAGCAATTCCTGTTCTATGAATATGAGATCACTGAGCATATTGATACCACAATCAATCGTGATTCTCAAATAGCATGGCTATCAATGATTTTCGCTGCACTGGCACTTATCACTTTAGTAAGAGAATATTTGATGTGTGCCATGTTATTTCTAATTCTGTGCTTCTTATGAATTTAAACAGTACCTCGCCTACTTTAAAACAAATTTCGTCACCGAACGATGGTTACTATGACGTTTCCATTCAGTGCGCGTATAATCACCCAATAACTCTGCTTAATTTAACTCGTTCACGGTTTATCTTAATTTGCAACCGCCGACTATTTAGCTACCGGCATTCTGCGATACATGCGGTTATCCCTAGCTGATAGCTAGTAATTGAAATTCGTACCTACCCGCTAGCGCCACATACATTAGGTATAACGCGCACGTGTGTAATTACATTATTTTGATCGGTGTTGCGATAGTAATTCGTATTGGTTGTATCTATTCTTGGAACCATTAATTTGGATTAAGGTGATTAGTTTAGAATAACTATTGCTCAATGTTCAAAATGAAATAGCTTGATTGCTTTGGCTTCGTTACCTAACAAAGAGGAGAGAGCTTATCAAACGTTAAGGTCATTTTTGACCCCGATTTTGTCAACTTATAGCACAGGTTTCTTCAAATTCTTTTGCAGATTATTAGTCACAAGTGATGAGATGTTAACTTTTTCTTATGGCTCAAAGTAATTTTGCACCTCGTTTAAGGAAGCCAAATACGAAGTATACTGGAGAAAATTACAGTAATTTTGCCATGGTAAATCAGGAATATTACATGTAACAACGTTGTGAATTTACCACATAAATCATGTAAATTTTGTTTTACATGTTTTTTCTAGGATATTTAACATGGAAAAAGAAATTTCGGTAAAATTTATACCTTTTTCATGTAAGTTTAAGATGTAACAAAAATTCAAAAGGAAAATACAGGAAAAAACATGTACAATTTTGTATTTACTCTCAAAATTTACTTAAAGTGTAAAATTGAAATTTTTTTTGGGTATTTAGTGCACTTTAAAAAGTAATTTTACTAGTGAACTATTAATTTGCTGTAAAAATATGAGGATCTTTTATATTTATTTGTTTTTTACTGAATTTTCGGGTTAAAAATATAGATATCATGCAAAATACGAAATTCATACGCCGCAATGTGATTGGTATTGGATTATTTATCTGTGCGCGTAGGTAATTCTATTCGTTTGTCGAACTTATTATTGGCTCAATGATATCATGTATGTCACAAACAATCGTAGGTTTCGCGTAAGCGTGTTCATTCTTGACCCCTGGTTGAGCGATTCAATATGACCTATTAGGTGCTATTAAAGAATTAGTTAAGTTGCTTGCTCTCTTTATAAAAATACATATGAAAATTACTTCAGTGTTCGGTAAATATAGAGTTCATATAAATATTACATACGAATTTTACAGTACAATCTTTCAAAAACACATCAGCATGTGAAATTTACTAGATGGTAGAAATTTTACCTTATGAAGCAAATTTACCTGTAAAATTGTAGGCAACTTTGTTATCAACTATTTTACGTGTAATTTTACTGCAACTTTTTTTACAGTGTACGCTTTTAAACTACACTCAGAAAAAAAAATGGATCAGCTAACCTGTGCTCATGCCAGTTAATTTAACACTGCGTTATAACCCTAGTCCGGACAACGTGTATCTTCCAGACACATTCTCGAAAACTACGAAAACTTTGATATTTTTTCACTGCACCAAAAGTAAAATTTGGTATATTCTTTTTTCGTTTTGTTCCCAAAACGTTAATTGTTTTTGTTAATTTTTTACACAAACGTACAACGTGTGCTGCGAGACAAATGCGCATTTTCCGTATAAATCATGTTCATGTGAATAGTATATGCCTCTATCTGTTATCCTACCATTGTATTTTGTTTTAATGATACCCCTCTGCATTCACGACATTCCCCTTCTCTAGAGTAACGACACCCCCCTCCCCGTAATTATTTTACTAATATCAAATTTGCGATGTGATAACCTGTCAGTTACTCAGCCAACGGCCACCACGGTGTTGTAGTTCTATTTCATTGACACCCGGAAAAATTCTTGCAGATCCACTCGATGCGTTTATACAATATATCTATACTGATGTTATGGACGATATAGTAAGATTCACTAAACTTCAAATCGGAGCAAATCGCGTCATCCAAGGTCAGCAGAAAAAATTGAGAAAGAAACTGTGATAAAATTGAAATGTATGCTTTGATCCGCTAGCCATTTGAAACAGCACCATAAAAACTATGAGGAGCTGTGAAACTCTGCTTACGGGCCACCCAAACATTTTAAAATCGTCGTCAAAATACAACTAAACGTCTTATACCTACTTAATGTAACATTTGGTGCTAGTCTGTGAAAAAGTGTGTGTTTTTGTATAGTGATACATATATAGTCTGGTTCAGGTCGGGAAGGAAGTATTACTCCCATGGAGATAGCGCCCAACGATGCCAAATCTATTTAAGTACTTAATTTTTCGTATGTTGTCGCGCTGAACAACTTGACGAATTCCATGTTGGCACTTGATAAATGTCAATCCTGTGAATTTTGTTTGTATTTATTGGTTATGTCACACTGCATCCCATTAGTATGAAAAGCGATAGAATAATGTTGATTGTATGTAACAAATAAGGTGTTTTGTTTCCTGTTCTCGTGTTTATTTTCAGGAAAACATATATATATATATATATATAATATACAAATATTCACAAGCGGTATGCTTACAACAACTAAAGGATCATTTCTATAGCATAAGTGTATGATCACTTTAGATATTCGGATGATCAAATATGAGGATGGTAAATGGTAAAACTCTTTGGGTTCATGGTTAGATTTACATATGACTTCTTCAACTAAAATGACTAAACTTAAAACCACACTGTGCTTTTAATTTAATATTATATAATTATTATACTTTTGATAACATGCTTAGTGAAATTTTTTTTTCCAATTTTCGGTAGAAACATATTTTTGCTGGATAAGCAGAGGAATATCTTCGCACTCAGAGCGAAGCCATTTTTGTTGCTACCATCAAGTAATGCATAATGTCGACTCTTTGATACTCTTAGAGATCAATACTTTAATCTTGCACTAATGCTCGTCTAGATGTACTTCTTGTGCTATCAGTTCATTCTGTTACAAAATGGTATTTACTTACGATTTATCAGTGAAAATAATGTTTCTCCTTTCGCTACGATATCTTCTAATAGTACATTAATAATCCTTATGCCATCATAAAGAATACCATAAATAAATATTCTCAAATATCAAACCAATGTCTATTACAACATATTTCTCGAAAAATTGAGTTATATGTAATTACAGCAGCAGTTTTAATTGTACTTACAAACAATAGACAAAACAAATGACGGTGGTAATAGTTTTTATAAATTCAGATTAATTTAAAATGAATAAGTAATGTTAGGAAAAAAAAAAACTGGGATAATTTGCAAATGACAGAAATATATTCGAAATCGAGAAATGACAGGAACAGGAAACAGGGAATAATGCAGACATTGTCATTACCGACAGCCATCCAATAAATCTGGCAACAATCCCTATGATAGAAAGATACATATAGATAGGTAAAAATTGAAAAAGAATGCATATAGTCCATGAGAATAATACTTCTTTTAAAACTTGAACTAGACTGTAGTAATTTTTTTTTATGTTAAAATTTTTCCGTAGAAATGCGAATATTTAATTTTGGCATATTTATCTGTTTTGTTATATTGTATCGTAATTATGTTGTGTATTTGCTCCAATTGCCAATAAATACTAATATGTATGTTTATATTTGAGTTTTGTTGTATAACTAGATGAAAGAAGAAATAATTGAAAATGGAATTATGTTATGAATTTACAAATGTTTGATTATTTTTGCAGTTTAAAGCTAAACTAAATGGTACCTTCTTTTTTAAGTCTTTACATTTTTATTTATATTTTAGTATTTTTCTGACAGTTAAGACATCTTAAAAAAATAAAATTTTAAGAATTGTAATATAGTATCAAATTTTCATAATGTTTCACTTTACAATATTCCGACAAAAGATACGAATATTTGTAAGCCAGTGGGCATCGTGTGTACTTACTATATAGTATAGTGCATTTTTATTAATTTAGTTGATTGCTTAGATTCACCATTGGAACAAAATTGAAAGAGCATTTAATCCGAGATTGACGTGACGTAGGCAATCTTACCTCATACTCAAGACTTTTAAATGCTACATGTGGCTTCCCAATTTCTTAATTTATTCATTACTGCAAAGGAGTTAATTCCAACAAGCTGTATTAAATAGGACTAAACCCTGTTTTGAATTAATACTCTCCACAATACGAATCTAACATACTGACAAATTATGGACTTAACTTCATAACTAACACAATTTTCATAAGAATGCCGTTGACATGTATCAAAATTTTACCTACTAAAACTTTAAAACTGCATCTTTTGGTGAATATATAATATCATGCTGCACTTAACACGGAAACAAGTTTATATTATTAATATGCAATAGGCTGGTCCAAACTTTTAGGTGAACCAGTAATTCGTATTATATAACTGAATGGTTATGCAATTAAATAGGAAACATATCCAGAAGTTTGATGTTTGTGGAACTGTAAACTCGGTGGACACTGGGGATTTTGAAACACACATTTAAAACATTCCGGATCTTCCTCTGTCAAAAAATGCTAATGCTTGTGTGAGCAATTTGCATATTTATCAGGCACACAACCGGCACTATTTCATACTACAAATAATACACGGGTGCTAAATTAACTAGCTGTATAGAATATGAAAGCGGACCCGTAATTGAAACGATATTCGAAAAACGTCCGTTGCTCGAAATTTTTTAATATCCGCCACCACAACGGTGGAGTAAACGATTTACATATTGAACGAAAGCTTTACATACACCTATACACTCGTGCATACAACATATGTATGTACGTACATCTAAATGTAAATTGAATTGGCCGATCAAGGGGCATTTTACGCCATTTTTGTCCGGTAAACATGTGTTCGGAAATTTGAATTTGTTTTTGAACGGTCGTTGGGGTGAAACGTAAATTATTAAATATACACACCCACACAAATATGCTAGAAGTGGTGAATACGCTAAAAGGACTAACGCAGTGGATTAATTAAATAATTAAATACTGCAGGACTGAAAATATGGATCGGAAATGGGAGCTACACAACCTGTAAAATTTATAACTTTGTACTTATGCAGGATGTTTGTTCGTTTACGTTTGTAGTACCTCGTTTTTAAGAATTATAGATATACGCTATGTTGCATGAATAGTATTACAGACAAATTCAAAAACAGCTAGTGCATTATGATCACATGCAAACGATTACCATCATTAACTACTGTTATCCATCATGTAAATACAATTTTAGTAGCGTGATTAGATTCTAAAAGTTTTATAAATTTTTAATTAACTACACTTAACCGCAAAATTAACCCACCACTTATATATTTCGATTTATTATAATTACAGTCAAAATTATCATACATTTTGAAAAACATATTAAGAATAGAATACACAAACAGAATTATTTCGATAATAACAATAAGTTTGACTTAAATGAATTGTAGGAAATAAACAAAAACTGAAAATATGACTTCTTTAACAAAATCATGTAAAATGAGCATTATTATTACGAACACAAAGATAACTTCTTTTGAACCGTATTTAGGTTATCAGTAACTAGTGTTACCACCTCTGGCTGTTATTGTAGCCTGACATCGTCGTGGCATACTTTCAATTAGAGATCTGATGGTTTCTTGAGGGATATCGTCCCATACGCGAATAAGACTTTGTCGCAGCTCGTCTAAGCTGTTAGGTTGTGGATGCTGACTTCTAATCCTCCGTCCCATTATGTCCCAAAGATGCTCGATTGGGTTCAGGTCTGGACTACAGGCTGGCCACTCGAGGATTTGAATATTAACGTAATTTAAATATTCAGTAACAATATGTGCCGCATGTGGCCTCGCATTATCCTGCATAAGAATGAACCCATCGCCAATGTAAGGTGCAAAAGGTATCACAAAGGTTCTAAATGTCTGTTATGTATCGTTCAGAATTCAGACGTCCACCATCAACGATAAAAAGTTCCGTGCGAGCTGTTAAAGATATTCCACCCATACCATTACTGAACCGCCTCCGTATAATGTGGTTTCTCGCATGTTGCATGCGGAAACCTTTCATTTGGCCTTCTGTACACTCTTGGACGACGATCAGAACTTACAAGGCAACCGTGACTCATCCGTAAATAACACCTGCTCCCATGATGGATTTCCCAATTTGCAAAAGCCAATCTGTTTTTCGGTGGTTTGCAAATAATCTGGGACAAGTAGCTGCTGCCCGAGGTCGTAAATTTTGAGTACGAGAGTCTTCTTCTTTGTGGTATCTTGACTAACAGCAGTGCCATGAACCGCGCTTAGTTGTATTTGAGGCTTCGTGCAGTAGTGAACCGTTCCCTAAGTGCTCGAAGCATCAAAATTCGATCCTCCACCGCATTTGTAGCTCGTGGCCGCCTTGGCCACGTCGTCTAGCGTAATCGTTGGTCTCTACAAATTGTGGCAGAACCCTACCGACCGTTGTATGAGCCACGCCAAATCTTCTACCAAGTTTCGCGATTTGTTAGTCCTTCATTGGACAAAGTTACAATTTGAACACATTCATCACGATTTAAATTTCGTCTAGCACGTTCCATCGCAAACATATGTATTCCACAAATGACAGTTATCTTATCAATTGGTAAAACAATTAAAAAACAATGCCTACTTTTATTTTTAGAAGTGAGGCTTATTTACTTGAAAAACAAGCCCTCATGAAAAGCTGCTATGCTTTCAAATTAAAATAAAGAGATACAGAAAAAACCTACAAAAGGCGTAATAATGAACAAATTATTAATGAATCGGAAAATATATAATATTTCTTGAAATAAAACCAAAAGTCAGAGTGGTGCGTTAATTTTGCGGTTGTCCTGTTATTGGTACTTACTGTTGGGCAATAAACAAATATTATTATTATTATTATTATTATTATTATTATTATTATTATTATTATTATTGTTAAGTGTATTAGACCAGAAGAAAACTTACAATTTTCATAATAGGCATAATCGAGCTGTTAATGCGTTTGTTCTACAAAACATTAAACTCCTTTATGTTTTTATTCAACATGGGTATATGCTTTTTCCAACACTCATATTGCAAATTCATAAGATCATCAAATAAGATGCAACTTTATATTAAATTATTTTTGCTAAACTGATGCATGTCTAGTTGTCTCGTACAGTGAAGACAGCTGAACTGTTACAAGTTTTTTCTCGTGTCCGAGTGCTAAACAGTTTTCTGATGCGCAGCCGATCTTATCAATCAAAGTAATTCAGAACTGGAGAGTTGTAAGGTCTGTTTTGGTTCCAACTTTGGATGATTCTATCACGGTTCAAAGCAAACGCTTACATGCGTAGTAAAAAGTTTCCCACTACACGACAAGGTCATGATCTGTGCTGGTCTACTGTTCTGAACGGTAATAGAACCGTCCGAAGTGAGAACCAAAACAGGCCTGTAATAAAACGAATGGGAGTAATTCACCGGAGCAGCTGCATAACTTCGCAGTTAAGCTGTTAGCCTATTCTGACTTGCAGCTTCCACAAACATTGTTAGTTTCTTGGCTTCTTGTAGTTATTTAAATTAAAGAATCGACAAAATAATTTTATATCAAAACTCTAGGGTAACAATGACGTTTGTTGTAATACGAGTACAAGTTTGCACGAGTACACAACATCAGTCATTGTACACGTATTTATTACGATATTTTTTCTATTTCGCATTGATTGACGTTTATTTATTATTTAAAATGGGATTCCTTGTCCATGCAAGGAATTTCGTTGTTTCCATGTTTGTGATGAAAAAACCTATAAAGATGTCATATGTGAAATGTCAAACCACGAGTTGCATGCAAACTCATATAAATTAACACCAAAAACAGTGTCACAAAATGCAAAAGCAGTTTTATGGAGTGGAACTTCATATTGTAATAACTTTAAAGTGAACCGAAAAAAAATAAAACAACAGCAATATCTTCTTCTAATGTTTAACAATAACTTAATCCTAATAACTTTATCAAATAGGAGTTAAAATAAAGGTTTATATTTTCAATATTTATTTTATACGTTCGTGTGATATTATTATCTAATAGCTATCTCTAGTCTAATAGTTTGACCCGAATTCCAATCACTAAAGAGTATGAAATATTCAATCAAAAACGCATACTACCCTGCTAACTATCTAAACATCATGTCGGAACCTACCCAATTCTTTGCTGTGGACACCTGTTCGTAAATGAGCTACTAATAAGAAAACAATTGACGGCATAATACTTTGGGGTACGCAGATGATCTTGTCATTCTGACATAAGATAAATTCAACAGCATAGTGCGCGACAAAATGCAGAATACCCTACAGGTTATACAAGAATGGACTAAGGAGGAGAGTACTAATATAACAAAGATAATTGTGCCAAGTATCGCCCAATCAGTTTCTTGCGATTTCCAAGATCTTTGAACAGGCTATAGCAGCAAGACTAATCAACTATTTTTAAAGCAATAACTACCTATACACGGAATAACATGGATATAGGAAAGGTTGCTCTACTAGTCCAGGTATTATGCAGATTTTAAGTAATATATACACTGCATTTGATGGTGGTTTATCATAAAATTTTAATAAATAAATTGGAGTATTATGGGATAAAAGGGCAACTCCTAAGGCTATTGCACTCGTACCTCACAGACAGGTTGCAAAGAACAGAATGGCAGATAAGATGATCCTAACCTGGTCAAGTCAAGCTTGGGGTTCCGCAAGGGTCCATTTTGGGTGTTCTACTTTTAGAAATAATAGGCGCAAGGTGGACTACTCCTGCAGTAGCAATGGAGTGCCTGCTAGGCCTTTCCGCTACCCATTTTGGTGATGTGAGGGAAGAATGGGCCACCTCAGATGGCAAGGTCTTTCAAGCGGTAGGTATACAAGACTAGAATATAATATTGTCCATCATGTAGAAGACAATTTTTTATGATTGAGATTAGATTACATGATTTCGACATATATATTATTATATCATCTAAAGTTCGAAGTGGTAATCATAGGTTAGATAAGCTGGAATCATTCCAACTAGAAAGACAGGTTCGGGTAATTGATCTAGTTTACAGACGGATCAAAAACTGATAATGTGATTGGAGCAGGAATCTACAATGAGTCAAGAAATATATTGATCACCTAAGAAAATATGTCACCGTCTTTAGGGCAGAGGCACGTGTAATATTGCACTGTTTAACAAAAATTAATCAGAGGGGTTTTCTAAGAAGAAGCGATTCCATATTGCAGCAGTTGATCAGGCGATACTCAATCCCAACATATAACCAAGACTGGTTTAGGAAGGCATCCTAGAATTGAATATACAATGTTACATCGTTTCAAAAGAAAACTACTGATATTAGAAATATTTGCATATTAAACAATCTGGATATACTACAGGGTAATAATTACACCATACATTTTGCTCAAAAAAAAATGTTCGACTTTGAATTTTGAACTATTGCAATTAATAATTGCAATTTTATAAGGAAATGATAGTGTATTTTATCAAACACAACACAACAGCAAAATATCTTAATTTCAATCTGTGCTACTCCTTCCAACTAAATTTCTTTTTATAAATTGTTAAATAAATATTCTCCTCAATTTACCGCTTGTTTACTTTGTGCAATTTCCTAAGCGCCCTGCTGTTTGGCAAATCCTGTTATTTTACATCGAATAAAGCGTAGCTTCGCTTCTTCCTAAGTGCACACGGCAACCGTTTGTCTCTCAAGAGCTAGGTATTCTACCTTTTCGGTGGTAGAAGAATGAGTTTTCCCTTAAATCGTTTCCCGTTTGCTTTGGTAAATGGGAAGAGTACTCCGTCAGTCGCTCTCTTAAAAGCCTAACAGTAATCCGTCCGTATAAATAACGGACAATGGAGGAAATGCTCTGCGGTAGAAACTTTCGTGTGAAAACTCTGAGATACATAGCCGCATGTGTGTTGGATTCGGATAGAGGAAAGGGATATGTTTGGATTGCTATACATACTTATATAGGGGGTAATGGTCTCATGTTTTTCAATCATTTTCTCTGCATATTTTTCTAAAATCATGTTGAAAATGGCAAATATGTTAGGTACACTGAAGGAAATATATATTCATATTTAGAAAACAGATTTATTTCAGTTTGATTGCTTACTAAGTTTTATTTTTTTAATTTTAGTAATGTATATAGAGACAATTATGTTCACTTTTTTGTGACTGTTCAATAATCTTTCAATATTTTCTTGAACATGACTTAATTAATGATTTATTGTGTGCGATCGCGCCAAGTTATTAAGAAATATTAAAAATAACGTTGGCCCTAACACCAAGTTCTGCGGCACACCACACACGACCGGACCAACTGTGAAACTGATATAACTAACATCAACTCTCGCAGCGATCAGTTCAATACTAGCAGCCGTGCCTTTCAAGTTTACTAAGCAGAATGGAATGAGAGAAACACAGGCTTTAGATAGGTCATAAAATATACTGACAGTCATTTGTTTGAGATTCATATTTTCGAAGATGTTATATGGAAAACTATGAAGAAGATTACAGGTGGACAGTCCAGGGTTAAAGTTGTACTGACAGCAAACCCTCGGTTTTTAAAAATCTCTAACTAGCGAGTAACGATCTTTTCGAAAACTTTTGACTTCGAGAGAGCAGATTGGCCTTGTGATCTCACGACGCAAAGTCATTTCCACCATTATATTTTGGAGGTACTCTTGCAAACTTATTAGAAGTTAGAACTGTATTTAAAACCACCAACTAATTTAAAAAAAAACATATAATAATAAAAGAATCCCACCCCGAAAGCTGTCAAAAATTAACCCACTTCTCAAAGTGTACTTAAGATTAAATATAGGAAAAAAACTTAAAAAAGAATTGTGCTCCACATGGGCGTAAGCATAAATGCCCGATTCAATTAGAAAAATAAACCGCCTAAGCGCAAGAATAGTCTCAAGACCCAAAATAATACAAAACTACGATTCTACTACTACTCTCCGTAATCGTAGAAAAAAATCCGTTAAATCCAATTAAATCACAAGATGTAACTCCATACGATAATCCGCAATTACGTTCGACACAAAATACCACTACCCAAGTTCACGTCTGGTCACAGAATGCTCGATCGAAATCCCAAACGGAAATTCTTCTCCGAAAACGAAGCTTCTAGAATCGGAAACCGGAAACAACGTGAATCAAAAATCAATAACTAACTGCCCTGATCAACCCTCAAATGCACGCAAGATGAAAACTAATATGGAAATGTAAGAAATACAAAGTTGGCACCACAGAGCGCTGCTAACTGCTAATAACTAATCGATCTGTAAAATGATTAACAAGTAAGGTACACAAATCGCTAATCGATAACGCTCTTGACAAAACAGCTTCAACTGCAGCGAAAATAAGGAACGGGAGGGACAAGATAATAAACATGAAAAGAAGCGAAACACAGATCGGAAATGATCCCGGTAAGAAGCTTTGTAATGACTAGAATTCGATGTAAGCAAGGTATGTTTCTAGTGAAACGACAGAGCCAAACCTAATACTTACAAACATATAACACGAACAAAGGCTCAGAAGGCTGCCTCCCAAAGATATTTCCGAAGAAAGGAACGAAATACATAACCTACCTAACGAACACATAAAAACAAATCGGAAAATAAACGTATAATAGACCGTTACACATTTATTCTTTATTCAGTATTAAATTATTATCGAATAAAGTGATTGGACTTGGTTCAAATGCAATATTATTTGAACGAAAATTTACTGGAATATCTTTTTTTATCAAATAAATTGTTATTCAAATAATTTACTTCTGAAATAAATTGGATGACGTAGCCGCCGTGTTTTTACGTGTACTGAGAAGCATACGCATTTTTTTTCGCGACCCCAACCACCCGACGTATTTAAATGACACCACAACAGTTATACCTGACTCTAAAAACTATTAGAATGCAAAGTTGCGTAATTGTCTACTTAATCGTACACTGAGAAAAAAATTAATAATCATAAATAAAAATACAATTATCGTAAGTTAGAAGTTCAGCTGGATAGGGGACAAAAGCACAGATTGCTTAGCACTAGTAAAAAAGAGATCTTAATCACTGATACTAACAAGAAGCAATCTAAGTTACTTACGGTGTGCTTCATATCGGTAACTTATGAAGTTACTGATGATAGTTGAACTGAGGTAGTTCAGCCAAAAAATATATGTAGTTGCGGTAAGTAAAAGATGTGCTTATGTCAAGTAAACGTATTGCTATGAGCGAACTATTCTATAATGGCTATCACATCTTCATTATTAACCTCAATTAATGCAAGCCATTTGAATTACTTATGATAAGGAAACAGTATCATTAATGCACGTTCACTAAATACCTGATATATAAAAGGTAGTGGTTTGTTACAAATATGCAATGCCTACTTAAAATTTGTTGTTCAATGATGGTTAGCGTACGATACTAGGAGGTTTATTAAATATTTATCAAATAGTTTACTGTGTACTCTGTGTGAATAACTGATAAAGTACAAAGAAAAGCTCCACAAATCTTCGATTATTTATGATAATAATTGAAGATTATTAATGCAATCGAAATAAAAATAAATTCGCATTTATTTTGCTAAAGATGGTACATAATACTTATTACTTAAGAAAAAAAAGCAGTATTATTAGTAATAGTTTTATTTTGTATAGGACTACCTGATATGAATGAGAGATATTTGGGCGTTATCTCGGCAAGTTGATCCTCTGTCGGCGTAGGTGGCGGTTATGTCCGGTGATCGCCTCGAAAACGGCTACTTCGTTGGGGTATCCCTAACTGCAGGTGGCAGTTGGACTGTCACTCAGCTATCGACGGCATCCACACTTTTACTTCACCTGCGGGCGCAGATGTCTTCGCAATGATGGGGAATTAAAATATCTCACCACGTGGTTTAAAACTGCAATCTTGAAACATCCGATTATTTATAGGCTCGGTACTTCTTCTTTCGCTGGGATTCTTTATACGGATGGAGCCTTGAGTTAACCCACCCGGTATTTTTAATATATTTGCGTTCCAACTGGCCTACAATGGCCGTACTCCTTGGCCACCCTTTTTCGACGACCTTTTCCCACGTCCGTAACTCTTACTTGACGCTAGTGGCCCGGCACGCGTAGCCGTCTCGGGGTCTATTTCATTACTCCGCCGCATTAGCCAATCAGAAATAGTAAAACAATCACGGGGTAGCAGCAAAACTCTAATAATCATAGTTGTGGCAAGTTGTTACCTATTTATGAAAATACATGAGCTTAATAGCGATCAGCATTGTTGTTACTTCTACTAACCATGTGCACTGTGCAGTACCAGTAGTTATAAGTAATACGTTACTTAATACACAGTTAAGCGTGCTTTCAATGCACCTACAGTCGTTAAGGATTCCACAATAAAATATTTTATAGCAATAGTTTGCTCCAATCTTTCCACAGCAACAGATTTCAATGTTTTCAAACAGAAATGGAGTGTACATGAAACGTAAAAGTGTATCGTAACTAGCGACGAAAAAAGATAGTTTTGAGAACATTGCCTGTGATTATGCACACATAAGAAAGATCATTACACTTTACAGCGTTGATTGTCGATTGTGAACAACTGTTTTTCATCCCTACTCAGCGTCTGAGTACATATAGTACTTTAAATGTACTTAAATTAATTAAATACACCCTTCGTTGTTAAAAAGAGATTCTTCTTGCATGTCAGCTGCGGAACTGTTAAAAACACTTTATCATTAGAAAATAATGCATCCCACTGTCAACTATTGTAATCTAACAATTACCAGCTCTCACTGACTACCATCACCATCACAAACTACGGCCGTCAATTACCTCCCAACCCCAACTTCCCTAAAGAACTCCCCTCCCCTTCCCCCAACCAGCTACCACCAACCTCCTACCGACTACCTTTCTATACCACCAACTATTCCCCACCTCTGCCACCGCTTACTACGCCCGCCACCACCAACTTTTCCCGCAACCACCAACAATGCCTACCACCGCCAATTAGCCCCACCATCACTGACTACTACCACCACCAACTACCACCATCTCCATTAACTACTACCACGACCAACTACTGCACTAACTACCTCCTACTATTTTCCCTCGCCCCATCATTTCAAAAAATAAATTCTCTGCTTTCCCAGCGACTATATTGCTAAAAAACTGATTGCAACACATGGAAAAAAAAACGGATGTGCCGTGTCATCTCCATCAGTCTCTCATCTTGTTTGAAAAGAAATTTACATCCTTCTCTTTCCGGTGTTGCTAACAAATAAATCAATCCTTTAAAGAATATTTATGTTTTATTTATTATTTTCTCTATTAATTCCTCCTTCTTATTTTCAGAAAATGGTATATACAAATGATATACAAACTCTTTTTAGTAAGTATGGATTATAGACGAAGGATTAATTATTCTGGCTAGAAAAGAAAAAATATTATAAATAGAACCAGTTGTTTGAAGGAAAATTGTTATTTGAGTAAAATAATTATTCGAATGAAAATGATTATTGAAATAATTGTTTGAATAACTAGTGAAATAAAACTATTATTGAATAACGGAATAAAGAATAGCAAGATCATCATTTCTGAATAAAAATTATTAGTTATACACTTATTTTGAATAAATTTTTCCCAACCCTGCTCTGTAGTATGATTCATCGACACGCAATTCGAAGTTTCTAGTGCAAATGTACTAGAATGATTGAGAATATGAGCTATCAACTGCTTGTGGTATTTAGTAATAGTATTTAACTAAATTTAGTTTATTAAACGGTGCACGCTTATAAGTGTTTATATAAGTGAAACTTTCTTTTTAAGTTAAACTGAAGTGTAAAAATAATTACCCTTTATTTAATATATCGCCTGTGCCGGTTATTTGAACCTTGTAACCATTACAATATTAATGGGTATGCTTGTATCTGTAAGTATTTAAACCTGTATTGACAAACGCGCGTGTGACAAGCTGTACTCAGTCGTACATACCTAATTAGAAGACGTCTTCTTGCTCCTCCACCATATAATGAAAACGGGAGCAACGTTTCATGTGACCTCGATAATGAGAAAGGTGAATCCTATGCAAATTCACGCAAATTACCACGAGTCCCGCATACCTGGGGACCGCCCGTAGTCGCACCGTACGGAAACGGAGCGCCGGAAGGAAGAAAAGGGGAAATGTGACCCGCACTCTAAGAACGTTCGTTAGTTATACCGCCGGCCTGGCAGTCCCATTCCTGTCACACAGGCGGCTCCGGCAATAATTGGTACTAAAAAAACGGATTCACGGTTGCCTTAAATCGAATTACAAGTTAAGCCGCTAATCTAATTAACCGCGACATTGGCATCGCTAGGGTCGGTGGTAGAACAGAGATGGCAGCGGTTCCCTTACGAACCTGAAGAAGTAATTGATTCGGCGTTGTTTGGCCGGATTTTCCGGGATTAATTCTAGTTAAAATTCGGGATGTCACACTTGGGGACTGTTTGGTAAAGACGAGTGATGAATATTAGTGAAAGACAACATGCCCATTCTTTTATTCATTTAAACGCAGGATGAAGTTCCGAAACTGTCGATTACCCAAACTATTTATAAAATGATGCTTTTATTCAAAGGTATGAACTTTGAGGAAAAGATTCATTAATAATGCTCTGCTCTCACAGTTCTGCTTTTTAGCAGTATGAAAAACAACTCAACTCTCCGCTGAACACAGTCTATTAGCGGCCTAAAGATTTCTTTTCATTGTTGTAAACAGATAAAAGTGCGAAGACTAAGGATTCGTTCATATCTACAGAAATTGTACGTAGCGGACACATATCGTGACATTGACTAGTGTAAATGCTTACGTGAGAGGTACTGTGTTTGTGAATATCTGCTCGACAACGATACGTTAGATATGAATACTCTCATAAACAACACAAATAAGCTGTAAACTTCACCTAAACCCCTCACCACAAACTGCACTAAACTGGACGTACGTTTCGATAGCAAAGCTATCATCATCAGCTCTCACAATCACAATCACACATCGCAACTCTCAGAGTTCAGTGTTTCTGCTGATGATGATAGCTGGGTGGTGAGGGGTTTAGGTGAAGTTTACAGCATTACCAGTACCACAGCTTAGAGTATTTTTGTTAACACAAATAAGATATTTTGTCGTGTCTTCCACGTTCAATGTCTGTAGATATGAACGCACCTTAAAACGTGCTGATTCAAAAACTTTTCTTTTACTTGCGTTGCTGAAAAAAGAGAGGAGTTATTTCAAACAAATGAACAAGTTTGTATGACGGACGACAAAATATTTTCTTCAGCAAATCTTGGTCAAATTGGAAAAATGTTTTGAAATAGAAAAAAAAAGATTCTTTGCTATTATTATGCAAATAATAGGAGTTTCAAATTTAAAAATACTTTATATTATGGTCTATCTATTCTGTCTACACAAATTTCTAACCATACTAACCAAATAAAAATCATAAACGTCACAAACCAGTCGTCAACTGTCTACAACAAATTTAAATAAATAAAAATAAATACCATATTTATTTATTTATTTATTTATTATCCAACAGCAGAAAATCTGCTAATTACAGGATAAACTTAAATTAATTAAAAATATATCTAAGAAATCAAACTATGTAAGGTTATAAGTACAAAAGTCACATGAGAAGCTAATGTGGTACGCAGCTGATTTTATAGAAATGTCATATGATAGAATTCTATTCATCAATTCTGCAGAAGGTATCCGTCCCCGAGAATGGCCGAAATGAATCGAAGTTATAACTCTGAAATGAAAAATTGTTCAAGTGATAAGGTGCCCCTTACCTAAGTCATACTTTTCCTTAAGTTTTCACATTCACTATAAATGTGAGAGATAAAGATTCACGTGGTATTTGTTGCTTAATAAATATGCTGACTTATCATTGCTCCGTATTAAAAAGGAATAAAGCACTTAACATACTTCTTCTTGTTTCAGATTGATATCGTGTTTATACTAAATTGAAATGGTTGTTTTTGTAAAGTTGTTGCTTGTGTTTCGTTCAGCGATTGGTTAGTGAACAATTCTCAAAATATTTTATACGATGATATAAACGATTTTTAGTAATAAGCCTAAACCAAGTCCTTGTCACAAAGCTTTTTATTTGGACGCGTATTTCGGAAAGGAAAAACAGACGATACTAAGCAATATTATGTACAATCATGTTAGAATGAATCTGTTTGTCAACTTCCTAGTATGGGCATTGAACTTGAACACACATTCGACAACATACTCGCCGCATTGTGCAATATTTACGAGAGACAGAGCGTGTGCCTAAAGTGTTTTGGAGTACGTTAGAAGGTCATACATGAAGAAATTGTGCCACATTTATAAATCGAATAGTCGCCCGAGTACATTAGGCTGAATATTGTTGAATGCAGTTACCTAAGCGCAAAACCTTAAAAACGAGGGATCAAGCGAAGAAACTTACAGTTAAGGACTACTTATATTAAATAATAAAGTTAAATCTGAGTTCTAATAGAAATTAAGTGCAAAAAATAAAAGTAAATGAGCTATGAGAATTCGATTAAAAGTAACAGAGGAATCTAACACAGGGGTCCTGATTCATATTTTATATCCACCACTCCTACCTTTCACTTGCCAAGCCTATTTATCGTCTTCTGATTGGTTGATGAGAGTACCAACTTATCACGAATATCAAAATTTCGCACGCTTTATTTTGATATTCGTGCGGGACCCCACGCAGAGGAACAGCTATTCCTGCTTCAACAGATCTTGGAAACACTTAAACGGTTTCAGGAACAGCTTAAACAGCTCCTGGAATAGCTTAAACAGCTCCTGAAATAGCTTAAACAACTGGAACAGCTTCTGTAACGCAGAGGAGCAGCTGTTCCTGCCTCATCAGAGCTTGGAATAACCCAAACGGTTTCAGGAACAGCTTAAACAGCTTCTGTAACGCAGAGGAACAGCTGTTCGTGCTTCAACAGATCTTGGAACCACTTAAACGGTTTCAGAAACAGCTTAAAAAGCTCTTGGAACAGCTTGAAACAGTTCTTGGAACAGCTTATGCAGCTCCCAGTACAGCTTAAACAGCATCTGTAACAGCTTAAGCAACTCCCGGAAGAACTTAAGTTGTTTGAACTGTTTCTAGAGCTGCTTAAATTGTTCCAGATGCTATTTAATCTGTTACGAGAGTTGTATGAGCTACAGCTGAAGCTTAAACAGCTTCCGGAATAGCTTAAACAGTTCCTGGAATAGTTTATACAGCTCCTGCAACAGCTTAAACAGTTCCTGGAACAGCTTATACAGCTCCCGGAACAGCTTAAACAGCTTCTGTAACAACTTAAGCGACTCCTGGAAGAACTTAAGTTGTTTAAACTGTTTCTAGAGCTGCTTAAATTGTTCCAGAAGCTATTTAATCTGTTACGAGAGTTGTATGAGCTACATCAGAAGCTATTTAAGCTGGTCCTAGATCTGTTGGAGGAGGAACAGTTGTTCCTTTTCGCTCGCACGAATATTCAAATTTCGTGAAATTTAAATCGGTACTCTCATCAACCATTCAGCAAACGCCAAATGGGCGTGGCTAAGACGAAAGGTAGGAGTGATGAGGATAAACAATACAACTTATTGTTGTGGCTTGCAAAAGAAAATTTGAAACAACACATTTTCAATTCACACTTCAACAACGAAAGATACCCTTTATAAAAATGAAATATCTACCTGAATATGTAACATATATTTTTAACAAAAGGAAATGTAGATTTCTCATACAGAATAAGTTACATTCTAACATAAAGAGTTACAAAGTTACAGATAAAGTAAAAAAGACATCAAGAAAAACATAAGTAGAATATTATGTATTGTTATATTATTGTTATATTATACTAGAGTAATAAAAAAATATTAAGCGGATTCTGTTTAATTAAATAATAGCACAGCAAACTGATATATATTTCTAACCAAAAAAAATATGTTTTTCTCTAAGTTCACTTAGCAAATAAAACTAATGCTGATATATTATATTATACTCACGTTAAAAAGAACACGTTTATTCCATCATGGGGTTAAATCTTGCAAAAGGAGCGCCCGTGCCAACATCTATTTTCCCCCAAGTTTTCCCATCAAAGCCAAAACAATTTGATCTCTTACAATTTCTGCTGTAACTAAACCTAAACTTTCATAAGAATTATGTGGAGCTTCTTAATACTAGAAACCAAACTATGCCATAGCAATTTTATTATCCGTAGTATATAGATTTATTACAGTAGAAATGCCAAGAACTACCGACAACAAATTCTGGAACCGTTTATGAATGAGCTACAGGACAGTGAATGATGATATGGATACTTTCAACAAGAGAAACCTGTAGCTAACGCAACCTGTCTAGGGAAATAATTTGTCGTCAATAGTACACGGAAAAACCAATTTGTTCAGGGCAACAAAATAATTTCAATCAAATTTTATCACGAAAATTTAGTTAATCCAACAAAATATTTCGTTATTTCAAATAAATAAAGGGTTAAATGAACAAATAATTTGTTTGAATTAACCAAGTATTTGTTTGCTCATATTTAACTCAATATTCAGTTAACCTAATTATCAAATAAATCGGTTTCTTGTAATTGTAGTAATAGACGCACTAAATTCGGAAAAAATGCTGTGCAAACAATAGAGAATCAACCTGTTTCAAGCTTAATTCTCCATAGTCCATTATCCTTATCAAAATAAATAACTAATAGCCTTCTAGAAAAACTTACAACAATTGGGGAATGTAAAAACTTTTTTGCTAGTATTTCAAATGCTTGTTCTGTAAGCAGTAGTAGACGTTTTTGTTTTCTATCATTTGATTTAATCCAAAGCGGTGAAATCTTGTTCTACATCAACCAAACAAAAATTTAATTTCATGATTTACATTCCTCGAGGAAAACTAGTTCAATCTATGTATACTCGCTGACGAAACTACACCTGAGATTGCAATTTCGCCATCGCGTCGTCTGGAAACAGTTTTATTTCCATAATAAAATAATTCAATTAAGCGAAACTTCTGACGCCGAAAACGTGGAATTAATTCGGCACGAATTCGCGTGTAATAGGTTCCAGTAACGTTCGCTAAACAAGAATTTAATTCCTCGGGCTTTCGGATGACAACTATTTCGAGACGCGCGAACTTACGAACGTTATCTAAAATGTGTAAATTTCAAACGATTGCAATTTGTAGACACGGTTCCTTGACGGAATAACGAAGTTTGATTGGAAAACTTCAGACGAGATGAGTGAATGGGCACAAAATTCGTATTAGTTTGTTTACTGACGCTTATCCGTGTTCTATGAGAGTATTATAAAATCTAGTGTGGTTATAAAATACTCCAACTTTCAAATTACAAGAAACTAAGATACCAATACTAAAGCAAAATACATTGTCATCGCATAATATGATACCTTGAACGGGATACATCATCTATTTTTATAATCAACGCTTGCTACAAGTCTTAGTAAAGATGTAATATGCTTCATACGATGTTTTGAGCCAAAACAGAACTTACTACTCGCATATTAATCACTAAACATAAGTGTAACAATTTTCCACATAATTATCTAGACATTTCGGGAATGATTTAGTACTAAAAGTAAAAATATTGTTGTTCTTAGTTGTAACTGTTTTCTTCCAAGCCGGCTAAATCTATTGCGTTCAACTCATATCCCAGCTTGTTTATAAGATTCAAGATTAAATCCATGTGTAAAAGAGAAGAAATCACTAAAGTAGAGCCTATCGTCCAATATCTACTATATGCTAGCTGTTTCAAAAGAATTTGAAATTATTCTACCGTTACAAGTTACCTAACGAAACATAATATATTTACGGCGTTAACATGGAAACGGTCCACAAATACCACATTAATGTACTTATTTGGTAACATTACACCTTTAAATAAGAACAAAAAAAAAAAACAAATATCCTGGGAAATGGAACCTATCTCTCTTTGACCATGAATTACTGCCCCAAAAATAGATGCTAGTTTATTCCTAACATTCACATAATATTTAATTATTCGAAAAGAGCTTATTGAAATTAAATACTTCACAGGAGGAAAAGTTGACACGTATCGTTCAGATCTAAAATATAGGCCAACATTCACATAATATTTAGGTAATCGAAAAGAGCTTGCTGAAACTAAATACTTCACAGGATGAAAAATAAAAGCCAACAGAGATATCTCAAGCGTCAATTCCAGGACCATTATTATTTGCCACATATATTAAAAATTTTCCCTATTATCTAAGCATAGTACCGGTATTAAATGCAAATAACATTAAAATAGTAGTTTCAAAAGATATATCGAATAAAATTTTCAGCAAATGCGGTGGGATATGAATGTAAATGAATGAATGTAATCTGATCACAAACAGATACTATTAATTAATAACGAAAATGAAACAGGAATATTCGTAAACAATATTACTATTCGTATTATACATTAATATCCTAGACCTAACTATTACGTATGAAGTAAATTAGCATGTAAAATTACAACAATATTACCGACAAATTAATAAAGCTCTGTGTGTATTTAATGCAAAAAAAAACTCGTGACATGACAGTTCTGAAAAAAATATATATTTCGCGCATTTCCATTCGCCTATTAATTACGTGCTCTATTTATCCAGACGTTCTTTTTGACAAATATATGCCCTTATGCAAAAAGAATCGATAACATTTAACCATACTTTATAGGAAATATGATGATTTTAAAAATTCACTGTTTCCTTTTTTTCTTGTTTCATATTGAGGATTAATATTTGTTCTAAATAGGTTTAGAATTTCTGAAAAAGAAGTCACAAAACTCTTATATAAATTGTTTTTTTTTGACATAAATTCTCCGCAATTCTACCTGCTAGAGTCCGTTGAAATAGAGAATGGTACATGACGTCACATGCGCAATGAACGAATATTGGTAGCTGATGCCTGGTTGCTAAGTAACAGACACTGATAGCCGGCAGCCGGGTCGGCCGTAATTGACGTCGAGCTTCGCGCAGGTTTTGGTGACATGTACCATTCTCTATTGCAACAGACTCTACTTGTGTGATATTTAATGCTTGATTATGTTTTAGGCACATAATTGTTTCTCTCGCTTTGGTTTAGTTTCATATTATTGTTTACATGGTGGGGTTTGATTAGATTTGTGAAGTGTAATACATAAAAAACGTTAGTATTGTACTTACATATAATTGCTTTAAATTATGGGCAAGAATCTCTCGTAAAAATAAGAAAAAAAGTATGACAGGATTAAGTTATAAACTCTGAACATCTCTGATATATAGTAAAATAAAAGTTAGGCCGGCGCGGGCTATGGTTAACAAATTCTAGACGTGTAGAAAGATATTGAGAATGAAAAAAAGTGATAAGGTATTATTTCAGCTAAAAGTTTAAATGCCGTGGAAGATTTCAACTTCTAGTAGTAGAAGGGTAGAAGGTAGAAATAGTTATTAGCTGCAAATACTCTAAAATTTAAAGTCCATTACTTACTAGTACAGCACTTAAACACGATTGCTATATAAATTACGGATGTGTATACCCTATGTCTACATATAAGCTTCAAATACTACGTTATTGCTTCAATTTGCTAAACTGGTTTTCGTAGGACTGGAAAGATCAAGTCCTATTTGTAGAAGCAGAAGCATGCAAGAATTAAACATTGAATCTCAGCTAGGATGCATTAATAAAGAGATCGTGTTGGATGCCCAGGAGGAGATCGGTTCACGTGATAATTGGCTAACTCTGTAATAATGTTTGACAGATAAAGACCAAGCATGAAAATCAACTTTTTTTGAAAAAAATTATTTAACTTTCATTAAAAGAATGATGTCAATTATTACATATAATATATATATACAATTAACGACTGATTTGTCTAATTAGTGTTTATAGTAAATTAATTGAGAGATTTCTACTGGAAGGATTAATAATATTTTCAGACAAAAGTAAGCTTTTAATTTTTAAAATCTACACAAACGCTTTTGGTGTGTTTTATTGGTCGGGTGTACAGACAGATGGACAAAGGTAATATGCTCGTAGCCATCTTTTTTGATATGTCTAAAGCGTTTGACTACGTTAATAAGGTAAAGTCAGGTAAGTGTGTAACCGGGGCAAGTGTGTAGATTGGCTATATTTATTTCTAAAATTAAAATAAGGATGTCCTCTGTTGTATTACTAATGTACTAAACTTCATACTAGTTTTACAAATTAAAATTGACATCTGCTAACGTGTAATAACTTAGATATCTTGTAAATTTATCATACATTATTAAAAAGGTATGAGTATAGTATTACACACTTGGCCGAACTAAAGGATAATGCTATTAATATATAAAATGCGGAACGATTACACACTTACCCCATTTTGCTGGGTAAGTGTGTAGTATTGACACTGTATAAAATTTCTTTTTTTTTCTAGTAAACCGTTGATAATTATAAAAGGCGTATCTATTGAAGGCTTACAAGTGGGCATATATTACGTACTTCTATGTGTAAAATTTATCAAAATGTCTTATTTTGTGAAGTGTTACATTTTCTTCACACTATGCAATTTTTACTACACACTTACCTGACTTTACCTTATTGATTTTACGCTAAGAAAGCCGTATCCAGCAGGTGTTAGAGGCGTTACGAAAAATAGAAATATCTGTCCTGTACCATGGATTACTGTAGTGTACTGCAGGACTCTGTATTAGGTCCACTTCTTTTTGCAATTTTTATTATTGATTTACCCGATCATTTCAGTGAATTCGTAACTTTATACTGATGATGCAGCGGTAATTGTTGAATCATTAATAAAGAGGACTTACAACAAACAGCTTTAAACGTTATGGGGTAGTTTATAAGTTGGTGTAATAAAAATTAGTTAATTTTAAACACTAAAACAACATTTATTCGTTTTTGAAAGAGGCCCAGTTAGTCCACACCTTTTTCGGTACAACTCGAGACAGTATAAACCTTAAAGTGTTCAAATAATATCACACAATCTAAACATCCTATTCGAATAAATAGCTCACCTCACTCACTGTTTCATAAATGACTGCTTTTTTATTATTTAATTTCGTATAGACCTCAAGACAATGCAAAAAAAGGTTTAAACTATTCTCTACCGTCTACTTTTTATTAGGTCAGGCGTTCATGCCATTATTTCTGAAACAAAATCGCGTCCGTCGAGTGCAGCTGCTACCGACCAGCCGAATAAAAAGCTAGCCAAACTCTAGAATTATTAAATCCGCGCCTATTCCAGTGTGAATCATTTTCGACCGGCGCCGATTTTTCCGGACTGCGAATCGCCTGGAGCCAATAATTCCCGTTAACAAAGCGATTTATGGGTTTCGATTTTAATTAATCTGAATCCTAGTCGATGCGCAATTACAGGTACACCCCTGGGTATACGACGCCGATTGTCGAAATGAAATTCTCCAACGATACATAGGCTTCCGGGTAACCTAGATCCGTTCGCTGCGGCTCCATATAAAACGTGTCAGCGGCGGTTGTCATTGCCGCAGGCGCTAGATTTTAAATTAGCGCTGGGGTATTCGAAAATTCAAAGGAATAGGTTAGAGAGTTGGGAGTTTTCTCTCATTAATAGCTGACGTTGTTCAATAAAGCAAAAGCTGTTATTAAAATTGCGCTTTCGTAGCCTGTAAAAACTACCTCTGTAATATTTAATAACATTTCAATTGTTATGGAACCCATATAGTACTTAGAATAGGTAGCCTCGTGTAGTACCTTTTTTAGGTGGAGCACGAAGTTGGGCTGATTTGTAATAATTTAGTTTTCATAAATAAAGTGTAATATTTAATAGTTTTGAAAAGGCAAATATACTTGGAAGATTCGAACATTCTGTTTCCAATAATGCGCCGTTATATATTTGGCCTCATCTTGGTCTATTGTTGCATTACGGTGGTTTTAACAGTAGGGCGAATATTATTTAGCTGCTCAGCTAAGTGTTGTTTGACCGAATGAATTGCTTCCATTCTATATGCATGTAGTTCAATACTTATTATTCAAAGCTCGGAATAAACATCAGTTATTTAATTAATGATTTCCATCCAATTCCAATTTTGTACTAATGCGTTTTTGTTTTTTCTTTGATTGATAAGCGCAAAATAATTCGGCTAAAACAAGCTATGCGTACGTATATTTACACGCATTATATGTGTGCGTTGTGATTAATCCATTCTGAAAATTCGATCAACTGTGCACAAAATTACAATTATAATAAATGCTCTCAATAAATCAGCGGACGCTATCCGAATTTTGGACGGCTTTACAGAATTCATTAAATAAATTAAACAAAACAAATGAAGCACACAGTATGCCATTACATTAATTACAAGTCCAATTCTTTGAAAATATTTTTCGAATGTAATAATTAAATTAAATTTTATAGGAATTATTTATTTCCTTCTGAAAATAAGTGTAGTAACTATAACAAGGGGTGCTTGTTTCGAAATTTGCTATAATTTGCTGTAACATAATTAATGAAAGCCTCCTGACTTGGTCAAGTTATTTATTTTAACTAATACTATAAATTCCTAATATTACCGTACTTTTGTGTGTATGGAGATTATATTTTGCTGCAGTATCGTACTGCATGCATTATTATTGTTATGTTTCTACACTTAAACCAAGAAATAACAGCAGAATGTTCTTTATCAAACTAAAACAAAAAATCGTAAGTGATATTATGAAAATTTCTCGTAAATGGCACCCAGAAATGTAAGGCAATTATAAATAGCGAAACTATGGTTCTTAACAGTTTTATTCAATAGATTGGGAAAAATCATTACAAAAAACTATGAACTAGACAAAAAAAATTAGAAAAAAAAATACTGTCAAAACGGTACTGGTAAAAGATTGCGCAAGTGTGGAAATCAATGAATCAAATGAATTAAAAGAATTTGGATAAAATTAGAATAATAAAAATATGATAGAAATAAACTATTCACGTTTAAAAACTTTACAAAGTAAAACTTGGGTTTCCGCCATAGTATTCTGTACGAAACCTTATGAGAAAAACGCTGTTATGGAAAGCTATGCAATTGTCATAAGGCGTGGCTCGAATGTCAAAAGCTGGTCGTTTGGTAAACAAACTTAAGCGGACGCGGATTCCGAGACAAAGGATATATAATCCCGTTTGGTTAGAACACACGAGAAGAAATCAGAAAACCGTGCTGTAAAAAACAACTCATTGCTCCCGAGAGATTCTACGTTACAACCCTTGAATATTATGTAAAAGGTGGCGAAAACAACTGACAATCTTACGTGCTTTGTCTGGTATATTCAAATTTTAAATAGAAGCTAAGCAAAATTTATCATTATATTGAAATACGTTTAATTTTATTGCTAATCATTTGAATTTAGTATTTATTTTTTATGTATCGTAATAAATTTCTTATTTTATATGAATTATAATTTTTGATTGACTGAACAAACACGAATCCATGATCTTAGAGAAACACTTAAAACCATTGTTTATTAAATTAATTCATTTATTGACTCGCCCAAATTTGTATTCTCTCTCTACCAGTATGTTACAATAATATATGAAGAAAATAAACTTCATACATACACTAAAGTTGTTTTGGGCCAGTGAGAATGGAGGTAGAAGACAGAATATTCCGAAAAAATTTAGGTTCTGGATCGCCTTAATGGGTCTGTATTTAATTTAATGAAATTTTTAGTAGGGTTACATTATTGTAAAAATAGTATACTTACTCATTAATATTATTATTGTCATTTAATTTTAAGCCGTCGATACAAATGTGAGATGGTATTTCTAGAGTGAAATCCCTTGTGAACAAATGTTGCCTTCTATCATTCGACCCCGTTTTAACAGAAAGGTAAGGATTTTTTATAAAAAGTCGAAAAATTTGCTCTTAGTGTTTGGATACATCTGTAAAAGATGAACTCAGTGATATCTAAATCTACTCTTTTCTTGGCAATGAGGATGCATATGAAACAACATTATTATCACACAAAAGTCATCTTAGAAGTTCCACAAATGTGAATCCGTACACTGAGAAAAATATTTAATAATCTTAAATAAAAATATAATTATCGTAAGTTAAAAGTTCAGCTGAATAGGGGACAAAAACACAAATTACTTAGCACTAGTAAAAAAGAGATCCTAAACACTGATACTAACAAGAAGCAATCTAAGTTACTTAATGTCTGTTTCATACCGGTAACTTATGAAGTTACTGATGATAATTGAACTGAAGTAGTTAAGCCAAAATATATATGCAGTTGCAGTAAGTAAAAGATTTGCCCATGTCAAGTAGATGTATTGCTATGATATGAACTATTTATAATGGCTATCACACCTTCATAATTAATACAAGCTATTTGGATTATTTGTGATAAGGAAACAGTATCATTAATGCACGTTCACTAAATACCTGATATATAAAAGGTAATGGTTTGCTACAAACATGCAATATATTTACTTTAACTTTGTTGTTCAATGATGGTTAGTGTACGAAATGAGGAAGTTTAGTAAATATTTATTAAATAGCTTACTATATACTCTGTGTGAATAACTGATAACGTACAAAAAGAAAGCTTCACAAATCTTTTTTTTTTTGCAACCGCAACTATAAGTACTGCTTACGGAGCAATGCGTAATTCAAAATTGTTTGCAAATAATTTTTAATTACTATTTCAGTGTGCTGTAGCTTCGATTGCATTAATAATCGAAGATTTGTGGAGCTTAAGTTCGCATTTAATTTGTTAAAAATGGTATATAATACTTATTACTTAAGATAAAAAGCAGTATTTTTAGTAATAGTTTTATTTTGTATAGGACAAACACAGTGACTACCTGATATGAATGTATTGTAATGTTTAAGCTACATAATAACAACAAAGAACAAGTAAATAACCGAATAACCTTAACAGACGTTTCAAAACAAACTTTAGAAGAATAAAAATTACCCCAACTGACTGAATGGATTCATTATACAACTTGCCGATACTCTTAAATGTTTAATACATTCTAATATATTGTTTTTGATTATGAAGGGTGCATATCAAAAGATGATGTACGTATTGCTGTGTACTGATGGTACCAGCATAAATGCAAAATGAAAAGAAAAAAATGAAAATTTAAATTTACTAACTCCGCGGATAAAAATAAAAGGGCCCAAAAAACAACTAAACTCAGGGTTACTCTCACAATTAAACCTATTATGAAAAGTAAAATATGGGCGTTTGAAAATTTGACTTTCATAAAATACTTCAATAATTGAAATGGTTGATTCAAAAATAAAAGAACAGAAATTTTGAATGATATTAACAATTAATTTTATTTAAAAAAAGAAAAGAAAAAAAAAACATTTACGACGAAAATAAAAACTGCATGAATCTACAATTACAAAAGAACAATACAAATCCTTTAACAAAGCAAAAAGGTAAATTTGTTCTAGAAGAAAATCCTTTTATCACAAAAAATCCACGTGGTTTCAAAATTTAAAACAAACTAAATTAATTTAAACGTGGACAGATCAAGTAAAATTTACAAAATTGAAATTTAATTACAACCACAATGCTTCTTTTCACCTAAACCGTGTTGATTAACTATAAAATACAAAACAGTAAACTAGAAAACGAAAAAAAATTAAACTCTTAAAACTTACAATACCTTCCAGAACAAATATAATAACTGATCTTATACCTATTTCGTGTACACAAAAAAAAATACAACAGCAATCATTAATTAACGAGTTCTTTGATGGATGAATTAATATCAATATAAACGAACAAATCCTTAAGTTAAAAAAAATACCAAAATGGTAGCAAAGAGAATAAAATTACGTCTACTTACACGGCCGCCATCATTCAAAGAACTGACGCCTCAAAGGGATAACAGTCGTATACATATATCAAAACCTGCGTGCACTCGCAACGCACAAACGCAAAGAAAATATCTAGAATATAAACTACATATACAATACTGGTGAACGCAATATGTACAACTGAATGAAATTAATATACACAACTGAACAATTAAATTAAATTTAACAATCAATTCTATTAACAAAATCTTGTCAAAATAAAATATTAAAATTGTGGAAACGTGACATTGATAAAGATAAATTGGCATGAACAAGAATACAAATTTGAATTTTCGAAATCCGGGGTGCCAGACCGCAGCAGTATGTTACCTCTGCAAAATTCATTTAAGTAGTGGAGTTGAAGCCGCAAGATAGAAGCAGTTCTTCTATTTCTAACTTCTAACACAGGTACTATCTAGTATTAATAAGCAAACACCGTTATTAAGCACGGGAGATTTATTCGTATATCGTGTGCACGTGATTCAACACTAGTTATGACGATTATACGCAAAATACGGTAGAACTATCAAGGTTCCCCGAAAACACACAAGGTGTAGAAAAACTCAAATAATCATAGTTGTGGCAAGTTGCTACTTATTTATGAAAATACATGAGTTTAACAGCAATTAATATTATTGTTCTTTATTAAGTATATGCTATCGTTATTTACCACATATCAACAGTTTGATTACGATTATTACACAAGAATTTGTCAGGTACAGTAAGAACTTGCATTCAGAAAACTGCGTTTAGTTGCAGGTGTTAATTGAGGAGAATAGTTGCAAGTAAAACTTTGTCTATTGTAAATGATTTTTTGTCAAGTAAGTACTTTACTTAAGCCATGTTTTCCTTATAAGCTGAAAAAAAACAAATAAAATTTTTGTTTTATTTATTTCTAACCGTTCTGTCAAAAATCATTTTATTAAATAAAATAAGGATATTTCTTCCTCTGTGTATTTCAGCAGTCATCATTTCCTTACAAAGTCTATAAACCATGATCTCTATTTTTTGTGATTGTTAAAGTACTTTCTACAATTAACAACTGATATGTTTTAAATTTGTTTGTTGCTCCAATAACCCTGACTGTTTTAATTTTCTATCCAGACGCAATCAGGAGCTCTGCATTGAGAGACTAAAACGCATAAAAAGAGAATCTAGAGCGAGCTACTATAGTCTCGAAAAAAATAATAGGAGAAGCAATATATCTGAAATTTTTAATTAAAGTTAACTCCTTATCACCATGCCACCGTCGCTTTCGCGATACTTCCTACTCCAAAACTTTAACAACGCACGCGCCTTCTTGAAAGCTAGTTCTCTTCGATATATTAACCGGAGTATGCTAATTGCCTTTTCAATTAGAATCCCGAAAGAAGAAACTAAGAACAAACGCCGCTAACGGATCTCGGCCTCCATTAATTAACCCCACCTCTTACAGTTTGATATACGTTGAAAATAGAATTCTAGCCGTCTCTAACAAGTGAGCCGCGTGTCAAGAAAACGTAATTAAGAAATAACGATTCTGTCGTCACGGGGTCAAGTGGATGCCACGTCGGCAAACAACGAATAATATGTTGTATATAGGGGACGTGGAATGGCCGGCCAACTGGTCATCTAGGAACTTGGGGAACGTGTAATTCGGAATGTCAATTGTGTCGCATCGAAAACGTTCCCCGAAAGCCGTCGGGAATTCCGGCGCGTGGTATTGTGATGTTTGGGATTAAGGACGTCCCGTAAGAATTATCTCCTCTTTCGTAAACTTTCGACGTGCGATTGTGTGACATGTGTTGTAATGGGGAAAGAAGAGGCAATAAAATTAAAGGAAATAAAGAGGGAAAAGGATATATTGGGTTTGCCGCTTTTGTCAGTCTTTTTTTTTATTTTATTTCTCTTTTGTTGTTCCTGATTATATTGGAAACGTCTCAAAATAATAAAAAAAAACCGGAAGAGGGTTGACAAAGGCAAATAGCTTTATTTTTTTTTTGCTTTTAATCATTAATGATATGACAAAAGTAAAACGTATGGTCTACTTCAATTGTGCTGGCGCAGAATTATTTCTGGAAGGACTGTTTCCTGAGCGATCTTGAAAATATAATGTAGGAGTGTGCTAGCCAACAAAACAGCTGATAGTTTCTGTTTGTTTTGAATTGATTCTTGCTAAAAGTGTTGTTGAAAAGATTTGGCGAAACAGTTTTCGCCGTGTTCTTTAATAAGAACTAGATACATAACTAAACTAACTAAACTCCTGAAAATTATAGACCTATATCCATTCTGCCAAGATTCTCTAAACTGTTCGAACTAATTGATTGACCGACTTTTTCGATAAAAACAGCATCATCACTAAAGCCCAGCATGGTTTTCGCAAAGGAAAATATAGATAGGACTTCAGCAGATTGTATGCATTACCTCTAATGCCGTAATAATACAGTTTTCCGAGCAGCAGTTGGTGGTCAACGGTGTCGAATGCGCGACTCAGGTCACAACATATTAAGCGGACGTATTCTTCGCTATCTAGTGCTTGTAATATCGCATTTATTACATCGTTTAGCCCCGTAGTAATAGTACTGTGTAATAGTAAATGCGATATTACAAGCACTAGATAGCGAAGAATACGTCCGCTTAATATGTTGTGACCTGAGTCGCGCATTCGACACCGTTGACCACCAACTGCTGCTCGGAAAACTGTATTATTACGGCATTAGAGGTAATGCATACAATCTGCTGAAGTCCTATCTTTCAGAAAGGCAGCAATATGTTCAAGTGAGATCACATATGTCTGCAATAAATACTAACGTAATCGGAGTACCCCAAGCATATATTTTGGGTCCGCTACTATTTGTCATATATATTAATGATGTGGCAGTAAATATCTCTGCTGATGTAATGTGTCTATATGCGGATGACACAACGCTGGTCACCAAAGCCAAAAGTAACGTTGAATTGCACGAAAGAGCTCTAAATATTATGACAGAGGCGGAAACATGGTTCGCAGCTAACAAGCTGAAGCTCAATCCAAATAGGACAGAACACCTTGATCTGACCCTAAATAGAAGTACAAGTAACAACAGCATTAAAATATTAGGCATACATATTTGACAGCAAACTCACTTGGTTCACGCATATAAGTCAGCTAAGCTGTCTAGTGCTGTTTACAGTGTGCGGAGAATGAGATATCTGTCCACCTATCATGCTGTAAAAATGACTTATTTTGCTAATTTTCTTAACGTAGGTACTTATGGCATACAGTTTTAGGGGATGGCTTCCGAGGTTGAGCGCATTTTTCTTCTCCAAAAGCGCGTCGTGAGGGCTCTATGCAACCTAAAATGGAATGAGTCATGTAGAGAAGCATTTATACAGGAACGGTTACCCACCTTGCCATGCGCGTATATACTCACTGTTGGCAAATATATACACACTAACCAAACAAAGTTTAATAAAAATGGAGACACACATTCTTATAACACCCGTAAAAAAGACTTTTTAAAAGTACCGTACCATAGAGTGCGCGCCACTCAAAAATACGCAGATTTTTGGGGATCAAAAATTTATAATCATTTGCCAAATAGTATACGACTTCTTTCAAGCAACAAATTTATTATAGCTTTAAAAACTCATTTACTGAATGGAGCCTTTTATTATTAATTATTATTTAATTTCTTAATTAAGTGTTTGTCATGCATGTGTATACAATGTCCTACGTCATTTACACTATGTCTGTATATATGATGTATTTTCTCCTGTTTGTAGATATTCTTATATTTTTTCATTTGACGATTATTGTATTGTAATACAATAAATAAACATATTATTATTATTATTAAAAGCGGATGCACTGATTTAAAACTATGATTATTTGTATTGAGTCTCACTTTTATACATATTTAAATGAAAAAATGGATATGTGTTGGGCAAAAATCAATTTCAATTAACATCTAAAAGTTAGTTGTATATGCGTCTAGCAACCAACAGTTTAGTTCTTAGGTGGTTTGGAAGCTATTTCTCTTTTAGTTAAATTAATTCTAGTTAAAATCGATTACGAATTACGACTTTTAGTTGAATATAAATAGACGTGTATCTCAAAACAACTAACAATTAAATTATGTGTCAATTTCTTAAAACAGGCTTATCTAAATTGTATGTGACAGCAGAGTTTGGCATTATTCGAATAAAATTGTCCAAATGTATCGTTCAAATAACGAAAATATCTAGATAATTTATTCAAAGATAAAATTATTTACAGATAAATATGGGAAAATTATTCACAGATAATTTTAACCAAGATGATTTTAACTATAAATAATTTCAACTGCAGAAACTGTGTACTCGCCGTTAAAGATAATTTTACTGCAAAAAGCGTATATCCCTCGCTTACCGACGACTATAAAACTCGATGGACGAGCATTTGTTTATTTTTTTTAAAGCGATTGGTGGTGTGTCGGTAGACGTTAATATCCGTTGACATTTATATCCCACTTTTAATTTGTTGTTATGGCTAGTCAATTTTGTTTGTTGTGTTCTACTTTGGATGTCTATATTTGACTTTTTAGTTTTAAATTTCGATTTGAACCGGAAGATGGCATGCCAAAGCCGGAACATGTAGTCTTAAAATATATTAGACACTTTTTCTGAATGTAAGGACGCTTTTCTTCATATACACTTTAAAAATTATTTAACTACGCCCAACACTAGCTGTGAAGTATAAAATAAACGTTACACTTTAACCTAAATTTTATGTGAGAATATGAAAGGTTTCCTCTCACTGTATAATCATTTTGATAAGCCGAAGATTGAATAGATTAGCTTTATTTATATAAAATTTCCATAAAAAAATTAAAAATTACTGAATAAATAAAACTGAAGCATACGAAGAGATCACGAAGTTTTGTTTTTGTTGCAGTTCGACCATTAAAGGTGGAAATCCTAACCAGCAATCAACCGTTCTCAGCCGACAGAAAGTATGAAATTCCATGTCAAGCATATGGTTCAAGACCAACAGCTCAGATTTCTTGGTGGATGGATAAGAAAGAACTGAAGCCTCCTCTGTACAATAACACCCAAACTGTAAGTATAACTCCGTTTTGTCTTATCTACAACGTCTAGCGTATTCATACATCTCAATTAATTGAGGCATTACCAGTTATTCTAATAGAAATTTTGATGCGGTAGAGTTACAGACTTTAACACTTAAATTTATTTATTGTATTGATGACATAAAGTCATTATATTAAAGCGAAATTTCAATCAACTCCACTTGCCATGCAATAGTGCAGTAAATGTCAATATAAAATAGACACTTGGCAAACAATCAGACCACTCAAATACGCCGTTCGCCTAGCGTTGGTAAATCTTTGTTCGTAGAAATTAAGACGATTGCTGGTATACGTTTGCTCAACGGAGTAACAAATAACAAAACCCCGACGATTCAGACTCGCAGTTCATCTCCGACTTCAATGTACATATTTAGATGTGTGGCGTACGGGCACCAGTCAAGTAACACAAAAGCATTACCTGAACGAGATTTAGAATTAAATTTAGCGATGCTATTAACTCATTCGTCTAGGTTGTAATTTCGAATATATGGAAGCAATTACGTAGCTTCGTAGAAAAGACTTCTTAATGCCTTAGAAGGTACCGTTTTATAAATCAAATTTACACATACGCAGTTTAGAATTTTTCTCTTTTCCTATTAATACACACTTTTGTTTGATAACGTAACTCCATACGTCAATTCAATGTGACCGAGTGACGATTAAAGCTTTTCGTGAATCATTAAGTACATACGTGAGTGCGAGTCTTGATCACACAGATTTATAGCAACACAAGCTTGATTAGATCAATACATTATGTAAGTTTCGACTCCTGATTTACTACTTTATTATAATTTTATTTTTAAACTAACAATAAGCAACATTGAATTTAAGTGACACAGTATTTTGTTTGCCTAATGTCTCAGCTATGTTCACTTTTCGGTTGATTAGTTGTGACTTTTAGTGGAAGAAATGCTTATTATTAGCAAAACAGCACCTAATATATATTTAAACTATATATTGTATCATGCTATTTCATTAAAAAGAAAGTATAATTATATTATTGATGGATAGAGTTGTCTAATTAACTAGCCCTTTAATATGCCAGGTATCCTTTCAAAAATAAAACGAACACTAAAGTTTAATAATCATCCTAAACTCATAGAAAAAAAAATAATTAAAGAAGGGTTTTATATATCTTACCATACAATAGATAACATTTTCAGACCAACACAAAAATTATGAACAATCTCGAGCTTCAATAAATGGCTTTGCCTTAAATAAACGAATTATCTAAATAGAAACTAGATAAGTAATTAATCTTATTTTATATAAAATTTGCACATCTAAATTTTAAATATTATACTAAATCTAACGATTAAACACTAAACTTAAAACAAAAATATGTTGGTTACAAAATCCCATGTAACAATTGTGAACATACCCATATATCCTAACGGTGGGAGATAAATATGTCATACAAATTCAAAGAGAAACGGTTTTAAAGTATTAAGCACAAAAAAATACTTATCCTTTTAGTTTATCACAAAAAGTTATAGATTACTTTTTTAAGTTAATATATTCATGCAATGAAGATTAAGAAAGAATTCATTAATTATTGTTCACCAAATAAAAATATATTACAAATTCACTCTGAAAAAAGAAAGCACTGGAAAATATTAAGTTCTAATAACTTATTTTTTCTCTTTTAAAATCACACTTTAGTAGTATCTGAAGAAGATGCTGTATGCAGCAGCCAAACGCCATGTTGAATGGAAACAAACATTTTACAAAAAATTTGGTTTTGACTTGTTTAATAAGAAGATTCACTAGAAAATTGACTAGAGCGGAAAAGATAATTACATCACAGTCATCAAGATATATTAATATTCAGGAAAATAAATATCTGCTTTCATTTTTTAATATTAATTCTGTGTGTATAAGCTTAATAACTTCGTTACATACGTAAATAAAATTTTAATTAGGTAGGTATAGCACAAGGAACTATATAAAACACTGGAATGGGCACTGTGCACTTAAAAAACGGTCCGCTAGGCAGTAGGCCGCCATTTTGATTGTGGCAGAATCTCAACGGTGGAATTTCATCTACACGGAATTTCGCCTTTCACATCTGTTATTTGCTATTTTTAATAAGAAATAGTTAATAACGGGTTCTTTTATTTTCTGTACTTTCTTATTGTTATTAAGACGACCATCATAGAAAGATAAAGCCTCTGAACACCATGAACATTTGGATAATTTGCAATCGCATATCTGCAAAAAGAATTGGATCTAAGCTTTATTATTTTACATGCTTCGATTTTATATAAACGTTTATTTAAATCTTTGGTTTTATCATTCATTAATATTGCAGAATAATGTCTAAAATGGAAGTGTCAAACGGAGTATGTGCCAAAATTAACTCACATAAAATGGTATATGAACATACCAGAACTGCTATCTTTTAGCCTAAAGCTTTAAATCTCGATTGATACATATATTCGTTTCCAAGATATGTAACGACGATTTTACTTCAAACGCTTTATATGTCAAAAAATTACATTTATTTCTTTGACAGCGCACAATATAAAGGTGTAATTTATTGCTGCTTTATTCAGCGTCTGTATGCAACACCAACTAAATATACAGGTCTACGCCATGGGGTGGGAGTAAGTACCATCCCGGAGTAGTATCTTCTTCTCAGTATCCTGAGCTTGAATATCTTAACGACAATGCTACATGTTAATTTGCCACATTCAAAAATTGCGGCAGTCAGACCGTTTTTCAGTCCCTGCATGCATCCAAAAGGGCGTTCCAGTGTTTATATAGTTCGTTGGTATGAGATTGCTTTAGAAAAACATGACCAAAGCCATGGAAATCCCTTTTTTTAAGGACGCCACTGAAATTTGATCTTGCATCAGCGTGTTTGAAATCATATGCTGACAGAGAAGACACGACAAAATCTTTTCAAGATACACATTCCTTGTAAATATGTTCCCATTTAGAGAGAGAGATATTGGTTTATGTTCAGGTAATAGGTCTTTCTTAGTTTTACGGAATTCATGCAGTTTTCGGTTGATCCCGAATCAATCAAATCGGTGTTCCCGAAACAATTGTCCCGAATTAATTAAATTTTATGTAGCGCGAAGTGATCGGGTATTTATGTGTCCAACAGATCCATAAACGATATACGCCTACTGCCAAAGCTATATTATCAAAAAAGTTGGTATATTAAATTTTCATCTCAAACTTTAGAAATGAAACGAAAACTTCCTATTTAAACCCAATCCTCAACCCACATTAGTTACTGTTGACAATGTTCGTGTGTGTCCCTTCGTCCTACGCAACTTCCGAGGAAAAGGTCACTCACTTATTTCACGACCAATCGACTCGTCCTTTTCCGTCCGTACTTCCTGCTCAAATTTCGTGCTTGTGCCCGCCCAGAATCCCCAACCGGATAACTACAACGCGTCGGTGATGCTCGCTCTATTTTGCAGGATTCCGCCGACGGAAATATGAGCACGTCGATCCTGACGTTCGCGCCGACAAGATTGGACAACGACCGTACTTTAACATGCAAGGCGGTCAACCATTTGGTTCCGCACGGTATAGAAGAGGCCTCCATCAAGCTGAACGTTTTCTGTAAGTAGTTTCTCCCCCGATTTATAGATCTGGTGTAAACACCTTTTAAATTCGGATAAAGGAGAGAGCAGAGACGGAATCCTAGCTACCACGTCCTTGTCTTTCGCATCTCGTCTCTTTCCACCGGGGGAATTCTTACGTTTAAAGCTGCCACTTCAGTTTGTGCGCTTTTGTTTTATTCCCAACTTTTAAACTCCGAAGTTTATTATGTCTGTTTAGCTCCGTCGTTTCGTTCCGTTTCGTCGTCCCCTTATCTTCATAAATTGCAGAAATTGTGTCACGTCTGGATAATCCGCAATAAAGTCGAGTTTCCTCCAGTCCCCATGGAGGAAGCTGGCGTTGAACTGGAAGGGTGGGTGGTAATTATCCGTCTTGCCGCTTTCAATTTTCACTGGAACTGCACCGAGCAGGTGGATGAAACCCAACAGATTTGAAGAGAGTTCCATGCAAACAATCGGCGGTTTCAATTCAAAATACTGTCATTGTTTTATTTTCGACAGTTATTTCTGGAGAATTTAGGCAATGTGAGATAGTTTATTGTGTATTAAAATTCTTTTGCTCCTAAATAAATTTTGCTATTATCTTGATCTCACTATAAAGCAGATCGCGTTCAATAATTCTTCCGGCATTTCTAGCAGTCGAACGTTGCGAATTTTGCGCGCGCAAAGTACTCCGAATGAGCGAATGTTGTTTTAAACAGGAGTATATCTGTTAGAATTCATCATCACGTACCTCAAGAGAATCCAAAAGGTCTAAGCATTTTCTGATTTTGTTAAAATTTAGCTATACAGACTATCCCACGACGAACTGCAATGATCGGCATTAGGAAACCCGTTCATCGAAAAAAAAATTGCCGGTATACTGACAAAGATTTATATAAAAACGAACCAATATTGCAAGAGACAGATAGACAGGACTGCAAGCACTAATGAACCTCAAGAAACATTCAAGGCTGGTTTGGGAAACTGAAAAGCCGATGAGTTGGCAAGAAAAAGATCATTAACTTCATACTATCTGTCTGTCTCTTATGCGTGAGTTGCTCCAAGATTTGGAAGTGTATATTGGACTTGTTAACTAAATAGCTCTATCAAAAAAAGAAGTGATAACACTTTCTTTAATGGAGATATATTGATCAGAGCCATAATTTAAATAACTATTAGCTGCTGTGGGTTCAGCATCTAATAGGTATTTAAATTATGACTCTGCAGCACAACGAAACGTTAATTAAAACATTTCCTTATAACTTGAGTATTGTTTTTAATAATTGATCCGTTAATACCAAGATCATACACTTTCAAATCTTGGATTAACTTCGTATATACGCCGAGAACCTGCTCTAGGAGTGCTCAAAACACACCACAAGAGCAGACAAGGAGTTGAGTCACAGAGAAAACACAAAGAACACTGGAACTGAAAACTCATCGAAAGACCTTTAAAAGGACACCATCAATGGAGAGATTACAGAAAAGGTCGATATGAACCACTTTCGCACCGTTTTATACTCAAAACGAAACGGTTTCAACACTGGGTATTATAGCATGCCTGTTTTTTTTTTTTTTTCAGCCGGGGAGTTGAAATAATATGCCATGCTAAAAAAATATATGTAAAAATGTTTGTTTTGATGATATACTACTGTTTCTCTTTCTCGTGATATTCCCATCCTCTACCTGACGTTGGGTTCAAACCTCAACCCAGAAGACATTGAAGAGGTGACGATGTCTATTTTGAATGTAAAGTCAACGCAAACCCTTGGGCGTATAAGGTTCTGTGGAAACATAATGTAAGTTATCAAAATTTATTCCAGTTATTTAGCAATCAGTTTTGATGGAAAGCTTCATATGTAATTTCAGTTATAATTATTTATTGCTACCCGTTAATGCAGGTACATTTATACATAATTTTCATTCATATACTCTTCAAGTACAAGTACAAATCTATTATATCTATAATATTATTAATTTCTTTAATATATAGAATTAACTTATTATAAAACAACCTTAAACATATGGTGCTTTAAATACATATATTAGAAATATTTAAGGGTCATTCCATAAATTATGTTTGAGGAGCCAAATTATTCTGCTTACAGTTTAGTCAAAATTACGAGTGTATAATGGAAAAGTTATAAATGATAGATAGATAAATAAATTGAGCTTTATTTATTCAGTATTATACAAAATTCTCTGTTGAATACGTTAGCAAAATACAACATGCATAATTATATGTAAAAATACTTAAATAATTTTAAAGAAGACATACAGACATGTGTACAGATAGGGAATATTAAGTATATAACATTATACAATTATTAGGCAAAATATAACTTTTATAACATTACAAGAAACATTAAATTGTTATACATAAATGTCAGACATTATACTACAAAATAAGACAACAAAAAGAAAGAGAAAAGACATCCTAAATGCATCTACATGTTGCTGCTATACACCATATTACTCCTTCTTGCGCCAAGAATGTATCACTCTTGTATTTTTATACACTTCGTGTACGTAGCAGTTAAAATCAACCACTAGCTTTAAGTTCCTTATTTGGCAGCATAAGTTAAATTATTGTTTCCTAATTGATTACAATGTGAATGCGATGTTAATGTCGAATCAAAATTTATTCCTAAAAATGTTATTTTTTCCACGCTCTCAATTTTGGGCGAAGACATCTATATTGAGATCGTTTTTCAATGGGTTCGTTATGTAAAATTAAAATGTTGGTCTTTTCAGCATTCAAATATAATTTGTTATTATAGAAAACCACATTGTTATGTTCTGCAGTAATATGTTAAGTTTATTTGCGTTCTCTTTAATAACATCACTGGATACAATTGCGCTGGTATCGTCACCATACATTATTACGCGCAAGTTAGATACAGAATTGATCATATCATTAATAAAAATAGTAAATAACACAGGTCCTAAAATACTTCCTTGAGGAACAGCCCTCTCAATAGGTATATCAGAGGACCTAATGTTATTCATGCGGTTTTGGTTTCTATATTTAATATTTGCCAATTGAATTTTCCCGTTTAGGTAAGTTTTAAATCATTGAACAACCACACCGCGGATGCCACATTGTTCTAACTTTGCCAATAAAATATTGTGATCTACACAGTCAAAACCACGATTTAAAACGCAAAATATTCCAACTGGAAGTTCCCCAACGTACTACATGTTCACAGAAGGTTTGAATCTTTGTTAATGTATACCAATCAACTCGATTACCATGCTCGTTTGCTACTAAGATTTTTATCTAAATGAGAGAGAAGTCTGTATAGCATAGCATGCTCAAAGACCTTTGAAAGGCTTGGTGAGATTGTTACTTGTCCATAATAATAATAATAATTTTATTTCAGTGTAAACAATAAGTACAAGAAAACGTCAACAGCAGTAAAGAAGCAAAACTAACAGAGTTAAATATATAGTTAGGGTCGAACAGCAACCAAGTGATTATGTAACTTATAGTTATGACAGAAATTTATAACAATCATCAATACAAGGTTTAAGTTTAAAAGGAGATTTTTAACACGATTTTTAAATCCACCGAATTGTGTTATTGCTTTTATATCATTTGGTAGGACATTGAAAGTTTACAACCGACAAATTGGAAACTTTTTTGAAAGATTGATTTTATGCAGGAAGCAGTAAATAACAAAAAGATCTTGCGTCGTACTCGTGGTTAGTGTGAGTTTTAAAATTCTCTGTATTTTTACATACAAAGCTCTATATTTCAAGGATGTAAATATCATAAAAGGTTAGATATTCTTCATTCCTAAAAATAGGCCTACATGAGTCTAGGTTTCAAACTGTATAAAATACGTACAGCACGTTTTCGCAAAATATTTTTTTTTTTTGGGCACTGCTGGAAGAGTCCCAGTAAAGCATTCCATATCTAACTCTAGAAAAACTCAGCGTAGTACATAGAACGCAGGATACTTAAATCGTGTAAAATGTTTTGAATGGTATAAGGCATAACAAGTTTGTGATAGTTGACTGCAGATATAATCAACATCGTCTTTCCACTTCATATTGGAATCGAAAATAATCTGGAGTATCTTGGTCGAAGTACTAGTACCTATTGAGCAATTGCCGAAAGGATCATTAGATATCAGTGAAGTTGCATTTTTAAAGGGTAGAATGGACATTTTACTTTGGTTTATTACGATTTTATTTAGTTTTGACCAGTTAGTGACAGAATTTAAAATAAGTTGTATATCATTTAAAAGACTCGCAACGTTATTAGATGTTAAAACACCATTAATATCATCAGCATACAAGATTGCGTCCCCGATATTTATAAAGTTTGGCAAGTCGTTGATGTAAATTAAAAACAACATAGGTCCCGAGAATTGAACCTTGCACAATCCCCATCCCATTACTAAGAGCTTTTGAAGTAACATTATTGCAGCTGCCTTTTTGTATGCGATTGCTTAAATAACTTACAATTCAGTCGTTTGCAATCCCCTACACAATATTGAGTGGTTCACGCAGTCTGAAGTCAGTTGACAAGTTTACACAAATTAAGGACTGGTCAACACTGGAGTAAACTTTCTTCACGATATTATTTAATGCAGTATCATGGCTACGAGAGGGCAGGAACCATGTTGTTTAATATTAAATACATGATTTTTTTGAAAGATTTAAATATATTTAATAATTTAATAATTTGTCTCTTACCACGATTTTATAAATCTTTGAAAAGACGTTCAACTAGCTAATGGGACGGTAGTTATTAAGATTGTTCTTCTCTCGCTCTTTCTTATAAACGGATTTAATAAGTGAAATTTTAAGTTTAGAGGGAAAAGTGAAAGTTATAACTTTCAAATATCATTTAGAAACATTTTTTTTTATAGAATGGAGTGAGTTTGAATAAAGTTATTTGTATTTGCTTTATTTGTTCTCGAATTGACAAGAAAGACTTGCAGCTGAGAAAAATCATTTACATAAAATAAGTCGTTTGCAAGTTATAATATTTATAACTAACAATAACGAACCCCATATTCATATCATACAAATAAGTGATTATCATAACGTAAACTTCTGTAACGTCTCAATAGATTAAGGCAAAATTCCCTTTGCTACAAATTTCAAACAGATTTAAAGGTTTAGAGTAGTTTGAAATCGCTTTAGATTTATTCCAAATAATTCCAACATTCATAACGCGTAACAAATTAATAATGGAGTATGAGCCTTGAATGAACGCTCTAATATTCACCATCTCATTAAGCTCAAACTTCATAATCGCCGCTATCAGCATGCTAATAAACTTCATCACCGACAAGTTTAAGTCTAGAGAAGCTGCGGAATTATACCAGTAAATGCAAGTGTTTACCATGATTGATCTACCTAGAATCGAGCGGCTATATATCAGCCACTAGCATCACTAGTAAATTGTGAGACGCAAATAACTGTACAATGAGTTGGATATTTTACTTTCCCGAATAGCGGTATAAAATCACCGTAACCGATGCACACGATGGGTTCGCCGCTTCCGTCCACTTTTAAACGACTTTTCCAGTTGTTTTGCCCGAATTGTTCGGAGTACCACGCTCGAGAGAGTTCCGCGAAACTACCGCCGGACGACCTCTTATCTTAATATTTTCCGTAAATAAGCGCTGAGCTCGCTCGCGGCAGCGACGATATGGTAAAGTATCGATTAAGCTGGTCGGCAATATGCCGGCTTCTTCGGTCGGCCGGGATAAATAGTAGCCGGCTGCGGTACGAACTTCTCTCTCCGGAAACTCAAACACTAGACTCTGATAACAACCGGAGTTCTATGCAGTTTTGCGAAGTTTTGTTCTCTAGGCTAGGTAGGATGTCGGCAATGCGCTGTCGAATTGTCGGAATGGGGAGTTTGCGTGTTTATTGAAGACTAGTATCTGGTCAGATGACATTCGATCAAGGGGCTCAGACCTTTCGGTTTCTTCATCGATTCTTCAGCTTGTGTAGTTTTCTAACCTAACAGCAACACAGATAGCGCTCCACAAATGAATCTGAGGACTAAATTCACTATACGTTTGACAAGCGATAAAAAAAAAGTTGATACCAGTAATAATTTGACAGAGTGCAAAATAGATTAATTAAATTGCTCTACGAGAAGCTAAGTAACGTGAGTAAGCCAAGGTTACAATCTAATTCAGTCAAAAGTCGAGTATTTTGATTAAACAGTTTTATTTACACATGGAAAATTATATATACAAGAAGTGAATTTATACGCAGTGGGGTAAAATTGGCAGAATAAAGCTCTTTATTTTCAGCGGGCTGTGAACAAATATACATACAATAAAAGTACAGAATATTGCATAAATTGCCAAGTAATAATCAAGAAATTAGTTACCAAATTAACGAGCTTCCGATATCGCAGTATGGTTTAATCGTCTAGTTTCCTCATGCAAGAAATAAGTCCCTTGCCTATTTCAGGATGAGTGCAGAAGTAAATCAGAACTTTCTGAACTGACTTAGCTTTTGCCTGGGTCAAAACAATAAGAGAGATTCTGCAGTTATAGCTGTCTCGCTTCTAAATTAGCTGAAGCCAAAATGAGAAGCACGTGTCTGAAAATACCAATTAAAATGTCGGTAGCTTCTGCCCCAACCAAATTAATGGGTAGGTATTTCTTTTGTCTGAATAGTAGAAATACTTTTGCCCACAACCACAAACTCTAGCTCTTGTTAAGAATCAGTGTGCAAAAATTTTCAAGTTATGTCTTTGTCAATCTTCACGCGAGAGAGATTACCAAGAGAGTCGGTACAGCAGTGTCGGATATCGGTACTGTGTCGGCGGTCAGAAAAGAAGGGATTGTTAACACAGAAAGCCGTACTTATATACCATACAATGAAAGCAAAAACAGCATTGACATTAGAAACAAGTTTGTTTAGAAAATATGATGTAAATATATATGTTCCAAAACTAGATACAAGAGATTAATTACAGAATGTGCGCATAAATAAAATAAAGTGATAAAAATTACATTGAAATTATTAATTATTTCTAAATGTGATTTACGAAACTAAGCAATTTATTTTATATTAACGTGACACGTTACAAGTTACTTTGACTTTGATCCGAACAATTATTTTCAAAGACATTTTAAAGATCAATCAAGACAAGTTGATGACGAAATTTGATGCTATTTTGTGAGTGTGAAGTCAAAATTAAGAGCTTCAATCACGGAGTAACAGTTATCCTTGAAATGACCTTGAAGATAATGTTAACTTTCTTATATTCTTATTTATTTACTTATTGAGGTCATTTCTTTTTGCTTTTGGAACTTGCATTTTGAAAAATGAACGGTTACTTTTAGGGCACGGTGTGTGGAAAAAGTAAAACTTAATCAATTTTCAAATGAGCGTTTTACTCCTATGTAATGAATGTTTTACCGTCTACCAAGTTTCATCCAAATATAAATTTGACACCCTCTAAAAAATGTGGTCACTCAACATCCTGTATATTACACGCATTTTGTATAGTTTTGCCCAAACTAAATCAGAAATTACATAAAATTTAATTTCGCTTTTTGACACCTCTTCAAAATTAATATTTTTAATATACGCGCTGGCCTATTTAAATGCTTAATTCATATTCAATAAAATATCTTATCTGCCCTGTAAGTATTATAATTACAATATATCAACAAAAACGATAGCATAATCCAAATGCAAAAGCAAACCCTGTGTATAATACGTACTAAAAAAAAATGATTGTGATGAATTGTATTAGACCTATATGGTCTAGTGGATAACGCACTCGGTTGCTAAAGGTAAGGTCTGAAATTCAAGGTTGTTGTCATGTTTATTTTGTTTTGTTAATAATTTATAGATAATTATTAAATTTAATGTTGGATTTAAATTTAAATTGTTGGGACGCGCGAATCACACATAAATTAAAATTGAATAAAAAACAGAATCACAATCAGGGTGCAATGATATTTAAAATTTTTATATTATAAGAATACGTTTATGCAATATCAAGTATTTTCAATTTTTATCTGTTTTCTTCATTAATTCATTTATTGCCAGAATTTTCTAAAATGTAACAATTTAAACTTGAATGCGAAAATTAAATTTAATCATTATTTATATATTATTATCAAAAAGAAAAAAAATAACACGACAGCAGCAAACAAATGCAGATACAAATTACGCCGCCTTAACTGAAAGTTTGTAACAGTTATTTTTTACAAAAACGTAAATGACAATGCCATTATTACTGATAGAGATATAGTAGCTTATATGAAATGATGTTATTTTTCTACGTAGAATTTAAAAAGGAATCATACATAGAGTATTCTATTTAAAATAACGAAGAAGTATGCGTTTCTTTAGAACACCCTGTATAGACAAAAATATTTACAGGTTATGCAGCATCGAATTCTGTAAAACTTTTGTGTAAAAGACTTTTTTCTAAAATATAAAACAGAGCTGCAATCAGAGACCCAGTCTTCGGTAGGACATCCTATGTAAGTCTAACAGCAACAGACTGTTATCGCATTCTTACACTCGACAATGTAATGCCATCATAATCCGCGACGCTACGGACAATCATTCCGAAGGAAAATAATCCTTTGTAACGTTTGTGATATCCCCACGAAACTAATCACTTAAAACACAAACGGCATTACAAAATAAAATTCGTAAAATGAATGGGAAAATACTGGCACGCCAGAATAGACGTTTTGAACAACAAGAAATCACACACAAAGTATTATAAAATCACAACTATAATGTTATTTACGCCAACGTTCATACGATAAAAAAGATACAACACGACAGAATAAGATAAGTATATTTAAAAGTGATGGATAGTGTATAGTCGTTTGCTCTTTTTTCCCAAGTAAAATTTTCGAAATTACGCAAAAAAAATAACCTTCTGACCTAGCCTGTTAAGGGAACACCTAGCGCCAATAATCTGATAAATGTACTTGGTGCAGCGTTTTGGGTGTATTTACATTGCTAGTGAAAAGAATTGAGTTGGTTTTATAAGGATACCTATTGCGGTATCTGTCAAAGAATTCAAGCGAAAGGTAGTTACGTATTGTTTTTATATTTCTGCTATTCTCAAAATTCACAGTAAATGGTAATGCACGTCATTGCAGAAGTGTGCTGTAATGTATTGCCTTCTTCGATTTTGTCGTATACCTGCCCCAAGTAGTATGCACACTAAGTTAAAGTTTCCATATCGGAAGAGCTGTCAGATAATCGAGTGCAATGCTGCATTCAGTAGATGTGTTCATATTGGGTAGAAGGTGTAGAGGCAGGTTTACAAAAGCATAGAATGTTTCCTACAAAATTTTGTTGTAAAATTAATGTGACGTCTAGAATGACATTGGTTTTTAAATGAATTGGTATGGAGAAAATTATTTACTTAAGAGCCCAAAGTTCTTGGTTTAAGATTCTTCCCATTAGATCGTATTTTCATTAAACTACTTCAAGTCGTCATATATTTTGAATTTATTGGTTACTGATACCGTCAAATGGAGAATATGGGGCAACAAGGCATTTTTTTAAGCTTGGCCGGTTTTCTCATAATAAACAGTAAATATCTTACAGTAATCTGTACTACAGACTACTCTAAAATATTTACTGATTATCATGCCAAGTTTAAAAAAAAACGCATCTTTGTCCCATATTACCCTACTGTCCCATATTGCACCATTCGACGGTACTTGTTCAAAAAGTTTCCAGCTTCTAAAATATGTAAGTAAATGTTTTACTGTTATTATTGTTATTACTTATATCTTGTACTATCAGCAGACCTATGAAATGATATTTAGACATGCTCAGTAACATTGCTTTCTAGGTGTTTGCTTCTACCACTTATGCAATGGCATTCGTATTTGATTCATCTGCATATTTAAAGACTATCACAGCTTTTCTAGCTTGTGATTTGACTATAGAAAAATATGAGGTAGATTTAATTCTGCATCTTGAGGATTCATTTGAACTCAGAATATCTTATACCACCTTCGATCGTCCTCACTAATTCCAATGGCATGAATAATTCGTCTTCAACGCAATATCACTTCCCCTATCGCACTGCTTATTAGAAAATAGCGGTTATTCGACCACGACTCCATCTACCAAACAAGTAGTTCCTGCCCGAATAATATTAATCTGAATAATTATGCCGATTCACCCCCGCACCCTGTGGTAATAATGCTCGAATTAGGGAGCTCGTCTTCCGGGAACATCTTATGCATATTCCGGATCGCTTTATACGATTCGACTCCGCTTATTATGTAAATGGAATCCAATTTCGTTTTAATTATTCCGTCTTCGAAATGTTTTAATATCCGAAGAGATCGTGAATAATTTTCCGGCGGAGGAAATCGGAGAGCAAATTGGAGGGGTTCACTTTAGGTAGAGGATTGGTGGATTTATTTGCGGAATCTCGCGTTTCATTTTATTGAATTTCGGTTGTTATAATCTTGGAGAAGAGTGCAGGGACTATTTTCAAATCGAGATCGAGGAGTTTTGTGATTGTGTTTGATAGTCACATCAAATTTTACTCTTTCCATCGATATATCCAGCCTACATATATAACTTCCTTCGTTTCTGGATTTCCGTTTACCTTGGAATGGATTAGTACTTTGCTTCAAGGTGGTATCTTATAATTGTTTTGCATTCTCTTTCTTTTTCAATTTTGCTTCTCCTGATCTTTATGTTTTCAACATAGAAAGACACGTTATTCTCACAATTTCTGTCAGATACCATCATATTCATTAAAGCGCTCTCTCTTTTCATCCCAGCATATGCATTCTAAAGCTGCATATATGCATTATCTCTCTTAGAATGATGATATGAGCAACAGCTCATACATGTCCAGTCAGGAACTGAGTGATATAAAGACTCACATTTCTATGCTCCCTGTCTATCCATGTCGAGATATCTTTAAAGTCCACCTTCTCGTGATATGCGTATCCCAACACCTTTGCTACTCCTTTTCTTTGGACTGTCGACGCTTTCTTCCTATATTCCTTCTTATCAAATACTTTCACCAAAATTTCACCCTGTTGAATGAGATGGAATTAGTTACATACTTCGATTACTTGAAGACCATCCGGCAGCATTTCTCATCAACTTAAGAAACCATTTGTGCTGCTTAACACTTTGGTGAATCTCCACAGAAATTTCGTGTCCAATTCACAGAAATCAATGTCTGTTTTATGCAATACTAGTTTCAGTCCATGTTCTTTTATTCAATTGCTTACTCCCCTCACAACTTCATTTACTTTTCTCATTGTATCTACACTACTGTAATACCTGGTGACCGACAGCCTCCATAAACCGCCATTTCTTTGTCGTCTCATAACTAAAATTTAACCTCAAATGTTAAATAAACTGTACTAAATAATATGGAATCCTAGACTTATTTCCAAGAGTGCTTAAAATCATATTCCATCTCGTACTATAAAACGCATTTATCACATCCAAGGTAATCATCTCAACTACACTCCTATTCTGCCCGTACTTCTGTTTTTCTGTCTCGAAAATGTCACTCAGCTGTTGTATGACGCTAATTGTTAAATGTTGAATGGCATTTTCAGTTCTATATTGCTTTGTGGAATCTTTCCCACGGCTTCTGCATTATCTATCACCATCATACCTATTCGATATCTGTTTACAATGTGTAAGGCATTTGCTATAGGTACGCGTTTTAGATTACTACCCATTTTAATCATGTTATATTTTACATATATCTACTTAATGATGTAAACAAACTATTACCGGGCCACCAATCAAAAGCAAGCATAATTAAGTACACCTATAAGTAAAACTACTTTTTACCTGAAGTAAAATTTTTTCTTCATTTTCTTTTTTAATTTTGGGATGTAATTATTAAGGATGAATCAATTAATTATGTCAACACAATAAAGTAACTCACGGTAGAAGTTCTTGTATTCCTCCAGTTGTAGCAACTTTATTCTAAATATCTCGATAATTACGGTTTAAATAACTTCACTCCTGTCGTTTATAACGAAAATGCGTCAATAATATTTGTCGATGCTTTTGCATGTCCTAAATATTAAGATATGTATTAGTGTATGTGACCTTTAAAACAGAAGAAAGTTTGATTAGCTTCTTCATGCTGATATTTTACCCTGCCGTTGCTTTGTTAGAAAAAACGCATTTACATAACATAGTTTTGATTCCTCCTTCACATACATAAATAGCAAGGAAATATCGTGAACTCGTTTTTCTCACACTTATCAAACCCTATGCCGATGGATTCCTTGATCCTATTTGTACTAGTTGGTGATTCAATATTTTTTTTCCTTTAATTAGAAAAAAAAATAGGTGATCCGACATAATAAATACAATCACAAATTGGCGTGGCTCTAAGGAGAGAAATGTTACACAAACATAAGTCCTATCTTATCTTATTTTGTTTCATAGCTAAAGAGCCCTAAAGATTGAAGTAGCGCAAGTAGATCCATGAAATCATCATGAAATAGTAAGATACTGGCTCGGAACGCGAATATCTTTCAATGAGCTTACGCATAAAAACTCGTCGCAGCTACTAACAAGCTCCTCTTTCCATTGCTATATATGCAGTTATTCCATACAAGCTGTAATATTAACATGGCATCCCTATATAGAGATGTGGACGGGCCAAACCGGTATGTACCATAGTTGTTCGTAACAGTCTAAGAAGCGGTTGATTAGTGATTACATACAAAATGTAGATGTGATATATCTATACAACGCAATTTTCACCATAAGATAAACTTCTTCATATGGCTGAAATTTTTGGCATGGTCCAAGTTTGATCTTGACCTTTGATAGTTTCTTCTTCTATAATTATTCTGCGTGTGGTCCGTTTGATTTTACTCTCCACTAAATTTTGGAAGAGAGTAAGTTTAAGGGGCACTTCAGCGGTTATTGTTGGAGCAAACTCTTATTGAGAATTTTTGCGAACGCTTGGTACTTGGTACTTCCACTTACTATTGCTTGATATCATTTTTTTTTTTTAATTAACTCCTACTTTAATTGGGATATACAAAGCGTTCTCGACTTTTCCTCTTGCAAATACGCCTATATGATTAGCTTATTTTGACAGAAAAACTAGAAATTTTTTAATCAGCATGTATAGGAGTTCACCCATGGTTATGCCCCTACAACTATTGATGTATTTCTTCCTTTTGGACATCCTCTAGTAGTCTTAAACAAGAAGATCTTTCCAAACATTGCTTCACGTAATCTGCTGTGGATTTTTTTTTCTTTCGAGCGTGCAAGCTACTCGACTACCAGCCAGGCAAAAAAAGCAAAATCGCATTGTGTTACAAACTGAAAAGATAAATGTTTAAAATATTAAATATAATTTCCTCAAAACGCCCAGCGTATTTATGAAAAATAACAAAGCCTGATTCTTCAGTATAGAGGAATGTGGTAACATATTAGGAGTTATCCTTTAATGTCAATGACCTTATTTATAACAATTTTTGATATTGCCTAAATGAATGCATTTTATGCATGTCTGAAAAAATGTCAATTACCCATTTTGGATTTTACACCATGTAGAACTTTTATAGGAGCTGTTTCCTTCGCTCAAACTAGTAGTTTCTATATAATTCCAACCAAAACACACTCGATCTTAAACTAGTAAGAAACAAACTCTAACGCAAAAGCAGTTCCTACTCCCATATTTCTATATAACAATTCAAACCCTATGTTGAATTAAAGCGATCCATTTGAATCGGCTGTACGTCTTAGTGCTACTCTCGTGTACGTCTCAAGCGGTACTCATTCTTTTAACTGGCTGCAATTCTTTGCGTATTTACCGTTGCTGACGCCCCTTGCGCAGAATCCCCTTTTTCACGTGTGCACGTGGCCTCACCTCTTATCGCGGGAGGCACACACCGCCCATCCAAAGGAAACACGCTTCTTCTCACCTCTACACGAATGTTGCACATAAAGTGGAGAGAAAAGTTTCCCGCACAAACGGAGAATACGGAAAAGAGAATTGAAGCTAAAAAACCGAGCCTCAGCCGGTTGAATAGATTCGTTTTAAGCGCTCCTCCGTTAGCGTTTCTCTTCTCGAAGCATAAACTATTTATGACAGATGCGAAATTAAATTCGCTAGGTGCTGAAACACGCACTTTATCATCTGGATTGCGATATAGATTTATTAGAATTTACTATTTACATTATATATAAATATTAAATTATTACTTCCTTGCTCATTGAAAGAGCGATGGGAAATCACAAAGAAGGAAAACGAAATCGTTCATTTTCTTTGTGTTGCTGGTAGACGTTTCACTCATAAATGTTGAATTATGCCTATGCCCAATTATTTCCTGCTCCGCCACCTTCACATAAATTGAGAGGCCAAAGGTCTTATTACACTTTCTTGGGAGTAGTTTGTCCGTATAGCTTCTATAGGTCCGTAAGATGAGGTCATTTTGAAACCGAACATGCATCAAAATTCGATTTTGTTTCATAATAGGTTATATTGAAGGCGTAATATATGCCATTTGCGTTCACATTGACAAACGTTTCAAGGTTATCTTGAACTGAGATGATTGAAGAGCAAGATAGGAATCAGGAATTCAAAATCAAAACTAGTATGCAGATAGGTCAAAAGGAATTACAGGTTCTGGAGCTGGTGTATAGATAGATAGATAGATAGATAGATAGATAGATAGATAGATAATCATTTATTTCAAAAGCATAATATTAAAATACATGCCTGAAACAAGTCACAAAAAAAAAGAAAGAAAAAGGGAGAACATAATTATATTAACTAAAAATCACTAACACTGTAACAGTTTTTATCCCATAAATATTGCTTAACGGTTTTCTTATATAAATTAAAATTTGAAATTTCTTTTATATTACGGGGTAACTTATTATAGAACTTTACAGCCAACGTAGTATGGACTCTTTTGAAACATTGCCTTTCGATGTGGAGGTGGCAACAGATAATTATCGATACGCGTGTTATGCTCGTGGGAATAATTATACGCACAAAATTCTTCTTTATGTTTATAAACAAAGCATAATGTTTCGTATATATATAAATCAAACAAAGTAAAAATTAAATTATCTTTAAAAATCTTCTTGCAGGAATCATCATATTTCATATTGAAAATAATTCTGATTGCTCGTTTTTGTATTAAGAAAGAAAGAACAAAGTTAGAATAATAAAAAGTTTTTAAAGTCTCGATATTACAAGTTTCTCTCAATTGTTTCAAGGCATAACATGTTTTAGATAACGTTTTCGACAAATATTCAATGTGATGTGACCATTTCAAATTTTCATGGACAAATATTCCTAAAAATTTACTTGATACGTGAGTATTCCAGGTAACTTGATTAATGTTAATTTCTTGAATTGACTTTATTTTGTTATGAAAGTATATGAACTTGGTTTTTTCCTTATTTATCATCAAATTGTTATATGCCATCCAATTACACGCTTTGTTGTAAATGATTTCGGTTTTAACTAATAGTTCAGATATATTATGAGAGCTTATAATCATACTAATGTCATCCGCATACATGGTTGTTTGTTCTGTTTCACTTAAATGAGCAGCAAAATCATTAATGTAAACCACAAAAGAGTGTTGGACCCAACACGGAACCTTGTGGCACTCCAACATTCAGATTTAAAAATGACGATTGGCAATTCTTCACTATTACACTTTGCTTCCTCTCTGTAAGGTAGGATCTGAACCAGTTCAACGACACTCCATTTACACCATAATGTTTTAATTTATGTAAAAGGATATTGTGATTAACTAAATCAAAAGCTTTGGATAGATCAGGAATATCCAAGACATTGTTTATTGCAATCCAAATTGTTGTATATGCTATTTAGAAAATTAAAGATAGCTGTATCTGTTGATTTACTTGGACAAAAACCATGTTGACTGGTGGATAGATAATTAAATGATATTAAATAATGAATTAATCGTTGATTCATTATTGATTCATATATCTTAGAAAATACAGGTAATAAACTAATTGGTCGATAGTTGCAAAGATTATTTCGATCTCCGTTTTTAAATAGCGGTTTGACTATGGAAGTTTTAGTTTGGTGGGGAAGATGCCCTTTTCAAAAGAAAAATTTATTAAATAAGCCAAAGTTGTGACAATATATGTGGATGAATGTTTCACAATAAAAGAGGGTATTTGATTCCAACCTACAGAAAAGGAGTATTCATATTATTTATAGCAGTTTCTACATCGGTTTCAGTTACAGGAGACACAAAAAAAGAATTCGGCTCTGCTGCAAAAATCTCAAATGTTTGTTAATTGCACTCCAATCGATTTTGTCATGATTATATGATGCATGATCCGCTATCAGTTTGTAGGGCAAACTTGTAAAATGATGATTAAAATTGGTACACATCTCCGTATCCGAAAAGTTGGTAGGCATGACATTAGCATCTTTTTTGTTGTAATTCGTATTTTCTCTGATTATAGACCATACGACTTTGTTTTTGTTGCTGCATGATTTTATAAGTAATTCATTATTGTCGAATTTAGTTTTTCGTAAAAAATCTTTATATAGTTTTTCATAGTTTTTGAAATCTGTTGTAAAAGCGGGATTATGTGAACTAATATCTTTTAGAAACAATAAAGTGTTTTTCATTTCTAAGACTTCCGGTGTTAGTATTTTGTTTTTAGGTGATTTATTCACCTTAGATTTTGAGATCGGAAAGCAAATATTAAAGTAGTACAGAAAAATATTTAAAAATCTTGTGAATGCTGCATCAGCACATGCATGCTACACTCGTACACAGAAAGCCATGTTTCGTTAGCTAAAAAACTGTTAAAGGTGTTAAGTGACATTTCACAAAAATTATGTCTATATACATATTCAGTAGAACTATTATTGTCCGATGGAGATAGTATTACTTTAATGATTTGGGTGTAATGGTCGGATAAGTTATTATCAGTACATAATACAGAATAACTATCATCAGGCAAATTTACATAAAAATTGTCTAAGCATGTTTGGGAAGTTTTAAATACACGAGTTGGTTCCTTAAGGGTCAAATGCAAGTTACACGTAGCACATAAGTCATTAATTTGTTGGTGAATTGCAGACGGAAGCATAAAGTCTATGTTAAAGTCTCCACCGAGCACAATAAACTTCTCACCATACTGAAGCACATCCAATAAACCGGAGAGATTTTCCATAAATAGCCGAAAATCTGATTGTGGCGGGCGATAAAGCACAACTAGGGTAAGGGACACATTTGTTTTTAATTCGATGGCACACACTTCAAGAACATTGGGTACGTTGAAGGCAGTAGTATCTACTGCGGCTTTTATCGGAACGTCGATTTTGACAAAAATTGCAACTCCTCCATGTTTGTTTGCGTTTCGACACCAGTTAACAACTAATCGAAAATTATTCAATGTGATTGACTCTATCTGATCTTTTGTTTGCCAATGTTCACTAAGAAGTAAAACATCAATGTTTGATTCTTCAAGGACTGTTTGCAATTCATATATCTTATTACTTAAGCAACGAATATTCTGATGCATAATGTTTAAGTTAATTAAACGTTTTCTTTGGATTTTACTAGACGGAATAAAAAACGGTTAATGCAAGCATTTTCCGGCCAAAATTCCGATTGGTGGACCTCGCCATGATACTTTGACGGATAGGACACTTTAAAGGACGAGTACTTGTCTGGATATTTACTTTGTAGTAGCTCGCATTGTACGTTTTCGATTTTTTTCGACTTCATATAGTTCCTTAAGTCTTCGGCAGTAAGTTTCGGATCTAAATTATATACATGTAAATGATTGTGGCTCTCTACACCTTTAATTTGTGCTGTCGAGTCAGAGCCGCGAATCACATTTCGACGTCTTTGTTGTTTCTCTTTTCTTCCGATAACAGTACTCCAGGATTCACTATTATTTTTATTGTCATCGATGTTTATTGTATCCATTTCCTTTAGTTTTGTTTGTTGTATGTTTTCTTGCGCGTAAGAATTCGGCCTCAAAGCTTTTTGTTGTCCGGAGGTCGGTACCTTTGGCGCCGGGATTTTGGCTTTCAATAACGATTCACTCGCATTCACATTGGTCATGGTGCTATTATTTATATTTTGATTGGTTTTATTGGATAACATATGAATTAGTTCAATATTTGTTTCTTTTAAAATTATTACTTGATTTTTCAAATCGTTTATTATTTGTTGTAAATGATCGGTTTCTTTTTTCACTACATCACGGATAATCTCACAAAACTCTTGACTCTTAACAAAGGTAATAACCTCATCACTTGATCTTAAACCTGATGGCATTTTTGCTTAAAACTTGAGAATTTAGAATTCGAAACTCAGATGCGTGTGCACACGTTCGCGTCTCGTACGAATATATATTGAAGACACTCTATAAAGAATATATAGTATTGAGACAATATACCACCGTATGTCAAACGAAAATACTAGCAGTGGAAACTTCCACCCATAGGGTGTTGGAAAAACAACTAAGAGTCAGGTGATCAGTATATTATAGCCATGCATCCTATCAGATAACTTCGAAACTAACTTGCGATTACCTATCTAAGAATCCTGGCCAAACACAACAAAGTTATTTTGGTGTGGGTGCTGGGTCGTAAGGGGATACCAAGCGATAGACTTGCAAACAAGATTACAAGAAGTGACTCTTAAATAATATTCACTAGATCTGAACCGAGTCTGGGAGTAGCTAAAGCTGCGATACGTGATGCAGTGGCTGAGTGGATTGTAGAAAAACATCAGTTTGGGACAGCATTCTGGGCAGATACATAGTGGGCTCCCAGTGGAGTGCAGCATTAGGCAGTTGCGAATTTGCTGAAATAGGCGTCTTTCAAGGTGTGAAGACTGCAACGAAGAGGACAAGACAGCCTACTGCGTTGTATTTGAATGTGTTGCATTGGAACGATAGAGGCTACCATTGTTTGGAGCAATGCTTAATGTAATTATCATTATATTCTCTTAAAACGAATCATTCTCCATCGCTAACTATAAGAAGCGTCAAAAGCCTTAATGAATTGAAAACTCCCATTGAAGGTAGATGTGAAAAAATAGTAAAATAGTTATTCAAAACGAATATGCAAATAAAAAGCTTACTCGTCGCCTCAATCTTCTCCAACCCCTTGTGCAATCGACTAATTTCCCACTAAGTTCGCTAAACAGCATCCAAACAATTCCCAGAACCGGGAAAGAACGAATTCGCGCTCTTATTTGTGTTTATCTCCCGGTTTGTAAAGCCGCACTCTGACTAAAACATACACACAAACACATACACACACAGTTACATACTGGTTATAGCTGTGCAAGGGCAAACAGAAGTACAATTAATAAAGGAAGTTTAGTCGTACAGAAACTTGAAGCAATTTCTAGAGCGCAAGCAATCTGAAATATCGTGACAATTTCATTTAACTCCCGACTACAAAGTGTTACTCGAAATAAGCGAGCAAAATTCCGTGCGAAAGAAGATGATGAAAATTGTCGAAGTAGCAATGGCACCACCCACACACACCCTGACGAACCTTACTCCGGTATTGTTCCGCTTGCTTTTGTTTCCACTTCATTTCCGAGAAGGCACAAAATAGAAACATACAAAGTAATATTATGCATACAAGTTGCTTCTTCTCTCCCTTTGTCAGACGCTATCAGACAACCCAAATCAAGTTTCGGAAACTGATCCAGTATTCCAGCGTTTGAATTTTGTTATTGTCAACTTTAATTTTAACTCCGGAGATCGTGAGCTTAACGCTCGCCACTGCTACATATTTATTGACTTCTACGCGCACGAATGGGCGACGCGCTCACTGGCGGCGGATTTCGGAACTGCATCTAATATTAATGCTCAACATATTTCCCCGCAGGGTTTAAACTCTATATCAGAGTATTTTTGTGGAAATTAAAACAGCGTAATTGATGTTGACAAGTTTTAATATGCAGACATTAATATATGAATGAATACCATAGAAAGAAAATTAAAACGGATCTTCTGCGGCGGCAGTGAAGGTCTTATGTGATCCGAGCATTTTATTGTACGGTAACAAGTATTTTTCCTTTTTTTGTTGTTTTCTTTTGTAACCAGAATACTTATCTCAACTTTTTTTTTTATGTTTTAGTTTATTTTGGAGAGAATTGAAAACCAGTCAACAGCATCATGCTGGAGACTGACATTCTCTTCCATTTGATCCTTACAATTATGTATTTGTTCTTTATTTTTTTTTTTAATTTTTTTTTGTATTTTGGTTTGGATCAATAAACATATTATTATTATTATTGTTATTATATAAGAAATACACTTACAATTGCGTGATGTTCTAAATTTGTAAACGTACTGGTGCTTTTCTGACCTGGCGCACCCGTATGGACCAGTATGGGAACTCAAGGGCGTAGCACCTGGATGCACGTGAAATCAAGGAGGGATACGTATCTAACCTGGGCCCGTCTCATACCCTATACTTTCTTAAAGGAACAGAATTGGAAGGTTAGCGGTAAAATAGCAAGAACATGGTACACCATTTCATTCATTCATTCATTAAAGTTAGGGTGGACACTTAATGTTCGGGCACTTGAGCTACGTGCTCATTGTACCATCCCTATTAATCCTCTTATTTCCACTCGAGCAGCTTAGTGTTCTCTATAAAGCCCAGTATCTTGCCCAGCGGGAACTTGAGAACCTTCGAGGGCTCCAATAGATCTCTCCCGAAATATTCTACGCCACGGTTCACTTACCCGGCCTGTGTTGTATGGATGCGTTTTCAGGGGACAGTGTCCAGTTACCAACCCAATAATTGTTTTAACTTCTTTCTTACTGCGCCTGAGTAGGTTTTCAGAGAAACTAACATCCCCATCTCCTATCAGCGCTTTGGTATAGAGTTGACCTTCAGTTGACCTCCATTTCTTTGTACTTTCTTGACCTAACCAGGTCCAGATCTCCGTTCTTGCGGAATCCTTAGAAATCCCACATACGGACTCTGGACCCATGAAGTGTCTCTTAGAGCCCTCCTTGGCTAGTTCGTCGACTATTACATTGCCCTTTATATCCTCATGTCCCGGCACCCAAATCAGAGACACTGTGTAGTCCCGTGTCAGTGCATTGAGGGATTGTTTGCAGTCTCTAACTAGTTTTGACCTAGTTACGGAGTTGGAGACTGCCTTAATGACAGTCTGGCTGTCGGTCATTATAATAATTTTCCTCCTCATGTAGCCCCCTTTTGCAATCAAATCTGCACAGGCTGCAAGGGCGGATACCACGGCCTAGAAGACCGTTGTTTCCCCAGGCTTATGGAGTTCCTTTGATTAGGACTGGGTCCACAAATACCGGCTCCTGTACCCTGGCTGGATTTAGATCCGTCCGTGAATCATTTATCATTAGCAGTTATCTCGCTACGTGCCTGGTCTCTGTTCGGTATGGAGATTTTCAGCTTTCCAGTGAAGATAATTTCGGGTGCCATGCTGTCCGTGGGCATTTGCAGCAATGACCCGTCCAGCATCGCGCCCGTTATATAAATGTGCCCTCCCACCATGATGGTACACCATAGATCTCTTAAGTCGCAGTGTAATATCAGTCTTCATTCATACATACGTACAAGACCTTAACACATTCGACATCACAGACGCATTAAATATATACTAAAAAAAATACGAACAGAAAGACATTATTTACCAAAGTATGTATGTTTAATTTAGTAATACGTACTAGCAAGAAATAAACTGAAGTTAGAAGAATTATTTAGATATAAAATAAGTAAAAAATATTTCTATGCTAAAGGATTTGAAGACTCTACGACTTGGGGGTTCATAAAATGACGAAAGGGTGGGTCGAGTCGGTCGGACTGGACCAGGGGTATCGAGAATTCGCGAAAGACTTCCGAGAAACCAGAAAAGTCGCCGAAATTTCGATCTCAAACGAACCTCGCCTAACGGGAACTACTGCGAGCCCCACTGTTAGAAGTTAGGCCGCCAACGGTGAGATAGCGTAATTCGTCCCTACTCACTAGAGTCTCTAGATATCTATTCACTTTTATTCGACTCCGTTCCTTTCGCAAGGCTTAACCCTCTGGAAGATGTTATGAACGATTCGTTACCGCACTAAATGGAAATATACATGTTTCGCCTGACCTGGTCGTTTGATTTCTAAAACGGCATAGAAATACTTACATTTTTACAAAATTGTTCGATTTATACAGCCATTTTTAATTAATAATAAATGAAGTTGTAAAGAGCTTAAATGCGAATGTGTGACTTCATACTAATGAAGAAAGGTTATGCTGAATCAATGGGGATCAATTTAAGCAAAATCAATTCATTACAATAACGACGTGACTAATAGAATACAACGTATGGATATGAAGAAACGGAAAGCATTATATACTAAGTGTGTAAGTACTTGGGGAATCTCTCATAGGATAAGCAGACCTTCAAATGGAAATCCAGAACACAATAATGGCGGACAGCGCGTCATACATATTTGCTGTGAATAATAGTGATGCAGCAAGTAAAAAATTAACAATACTTACATAATGCCACTCTAACCATTATTCGCACTTAAATAGATTTTACATTGCTATTTTACATAGTGGGTGCCACTTTATCGAGAAAGTATGAAAAATGCGTGTGTTAAAAATATAAACCAGACAACTATTCAAGAGAAAAACACGCATAATTTCTTATGACAACGAAACCGATAAAATTGCAAATTATTTGCCACATATCTAATTAAAAAATTAATAACGAAAACGTGTATATTTATACATATATACACTATTGATTTATCCTTATGATGTAGATCGGATTACTAGCAAACGTATATAGAATGGCAACGCCAGGCGCCAGCGCTTCATTTTAGGATAGAGCCGCTCATTGTTAACAGTAATCGCATCCTAGATAATGATGTTTACGTCGCAATTAACGAGGACTTGCCTATTGATGCGCCCGTCACTCCTGTCACACAGCCAGCTAATTAAACTGATGACAGGCTCGCAAATTCCACGACGTCGTCAAATTCGACGCCAATAACGGGAAAGCCGGATATAACTTTAATAAATCCTATTAAAATAAAAAATTACAATGTAGCGCGCCAAATCACCCGTCTGTATTTTGATTTAATATCTGAATTAAGCATTATCAATGCTTAAGTAAGTTTATTTTAGCAATTTATTTGCAACACCTAGGGTGATCAGTTTCGAAGAGTTGTTTCTAAGATGGTTTAAGACTGGGTAGTCTGAACGAGGCAAGCACATAGAGGATATTAACATTGACAATGTTCGTCAAAGTCATTCGTTGCAGCTGGTTCTTTCTTTGCATCACCAAGTTGCAAACTATAAAGTCTATCAGAGAATAGATACCCACATTATGAGTATAAGGAATTGTGACAAATATTTACAGGACATATGCACGCAAAAGAGACAGGAACAAAGTCCAGAGTTTATTTATTAAAGATCTACTGAGTAAAGACAGGAAAACTGTGAAAATGACAATAAATTCGTTTATCGGTCAAAATGAACTAAAT